>JAMWEH010000200.1:0-46343 GCA_024721245.1 Mitragyna speciosa | reverse complement strand
TTGTTTGAGAACAAGTTCATTGGATTGATCCGCCAAGAGTTTCAACTATAGTGCTAATGGTTGAACTGTTAATGGCAATGGTGTAAGTGATCCTTTGACTTGAGATTACCACTAGTATCTTGAGTGTGGATTGCTATATTTTGACTATATTCCTCGATGCTCGTAAAAGGGTAGCCCATAGGTTAGAGATTGGGTATAGTTTGAAACATGGAAAGATAGTGAGTAATCAATATAGGATTCACCACTCCTTAATAGGAGAGTATATCCCTTTATGGCTACTTGTTAGAAATATTAACTCATAAATCTTCTGCAGAAGTGATAGTATAACTTGGAAGTAGTTTCAAGGTTATACATCATGGAGAGTTATATTTCTAGAACAAGAAAATATAAATTAGTCTTTTAAAAGTATGCACTATACTTTTAGACTAATGGGGATATAGTGTGGTGAAAGAATATTAATTACACGGTAACATTGTCATTGAAGGGTATGGTCTACCATATGACTTTCCTATTCACTTGGGTGGTCATGATGCATTGCTAGACGCCACTCATGATCTATAAGTATGAATTGATTAATTAGTGAATTAATGATAAATTAAAAGTGTTTAATTTATCTAGCTCAATTAATGAATTATAATTTATACTTATTGCCAACGTGAATGGAAACCTAATGGGTCACACACATAAAGAACAAAATCTTTGGGTTAACATGTAATTAAGATAAGTATGAGATACTTATGGGGTTAATTTATGAGATAAATTAACTTAAAGGACTTGTTTATAAATATTCTAACTCTTGCAGGAAATTGGTTTCTTAAAAGAAATAAAGTAACTAATTGGTTTACTTATGGAATAGATTTCCTAAAGGAGAAGGATTAGCTTAAAGCAAGTTACTTAAACCTTCTTGGTTTCCAATTAGCTTTATTTCCTAAAAGACTAGAATACTTCCTCTATAAATAGGTTCATGCTTTGACTCTTGAATTATTATTGCAACACAAAAAGAAAACTAGTGAGAGAAAATTGAAGAAAGAAAAAGGCACTGCCTCTTTCTCTCTCTAGGCGTCTCTCTCTCTCTCTCTCTCCTAATTGTTAGGTTTTTCTTCTTCTTGTGTTCTTAAATAATTCAAGGGAGCTAGCACTCAAAAGTCAAAGCAAGCAAGCTTACAAGGTTCCCAAAGAAGTTGTTTGTGTGGATATCGTTAGAGGCTCTACGCTTGGAGGGCTTTTTTGCGGTAGATCTAACATCTTCTTCGAATGATCTTTGCCTAGAAGCATAGAAATCTTTTGTGCTTAAGGTAATCTTCATGCAAACCCCCTTGTTAATCATATAAATATGTCAAAGAGATCCATGGTTAAGGTAATAAATTTTTATTTTTCCGCTACGTTACCTATGCTATTACCTTACATTTTTATGCCATTCAATTAAGTCCCTCCATAATTGCATATTCACTCCCCCCACATGCTATTTTTTTATTCTAAGTGCCTTTTAACTTGCTGTAATTTTTTTTAAGTCCTATGTTGCTGGAATTTTATCCTAAAAGTCTTTAGGCTTGCTGGAATTTTGGTTCTAAATTCCCATACTTCCTAGAATTTTAGTTCCAAGTCTTTTAAGTGGCTGGAAATTCTTTTATGGCCTTAGAACATTGCTGGAATTTATGCTTTTGCCCCCTAAATGGCTAGAAATTGCATTTTATCCTCAAATGTTGCTGGAAATTGTAATTTTCCTCTCTTAAGATTGCTGAAATTGTATTCTTTTCCTTTGAAGGTTGCGGGAATTTACTTGTTTACCGCTAGGCTTGCTGTAGTTTGCATTTGTAATCCTTGGACTTGCTGAAATTTATTGTTTCACCTCTCCCACTTGATGGAATTTTAATTTTAAGTACCATACTTGCTGGAATTTTTTCTAAGCCCATTAAACATTGCTGGAATTTTGGACCCAAGTCTTATGTTGCTGGAATTTTTATTCTAAGTTCCTAGGTTTGCTAGAAGTTTTGTTTTTAGTCCCCTTAGTTGCTAGAATTTAAATTTTACCCCGATTTGTCAATATTTACATATTTTTAGGCTTTATTTATTTATATCGTGATACATTGACATGTGTGTTCAATATTCTTAAGTATTGGTACCAGGGTCTTCAAAGAGGATTCCTTGTTAATTTCCTCTTTATGTGCTCCAATGTACTCTTATGTGATTTTTAAGGCATTGTCTTTATATGTTTCGTATTTTTACACACTTTTTGCTTATTTATTTACTTTATGTTATTTAGTTTCAAATTTTTATTATTTGGTAAAGATATAATAGTTAGATCGCAATTTCCATTGTTTTGGCCTATATTTTGTATTTAGTTAATCAATGTAATAGCTAGGTAACATTTCTTATATGTTTGGCAAAATTTTGTATTTAGATAGCAAATGTAATATATAGGCTATTTTTACTTTTTCCCCGTTAAAATGTAGTTCAAGCCCCGATGTAATGGTTAGGGTTTATATGCTTTCATGTACTTGTGTGCTTATATGTTTTACCGCTTTGCTTAGAATTTTGCCATCTAGATATTATGCCTACGTGTTATGTGCTCCTTCGTGCTTTCATGTGTCTTTATATGTTTATTTGCTTTCGGTATTATGTTTATTATTTTGATTCATACTTAATTATTCTGTCACCACACTAGTCCAACGCTAGTTGTGGCTTTTATCGATCCCTAGCTAGTCCAACGCTAGTGGGAAATTCCTAGGAAAGGCTAGTCCAACGCTAGACCCGTAGGTCATTTTTGTGCACGTATCACTATTTATATGCATTTTTCATCCCATTTCACACACTTTTAGCTCTCTTTCCATTTTGCATGATTTTTTTTATTATTATTAGCTATTTTTTTATTTTGACACATCTTCAAATGCATGACATTTGGTTGTATTTCATTTAGAAATTAGGTCATTTGTGTGATTTGACTAGAAATAGTCGTCTACTCACGTGGGAAACGGTGGATTGATAGGCCGTTCCCCTTCCTGTGTGTAAAAAAATATCAGTCATGAGTTATTAGTCTCCTGTACCCTTTATGTTGCATACCTACTTTCTTGGACACTTATTATCTATACTATTTTTCTTTTTGCATTTTATTTTGCATATACACTCGTGACTCCCTCAAGGTCTCAACTCGACTTTCGCAATTAATGCAATAATCCAGACCAAGCCTCGACGGAACATTTCAACGCTCCCGATACTCACATTTAGATTTATGATTTGCATTCATTTAGATACATCCACATGCGATAGAACTCAGGGTTAATTTTAGGAAAATTTGATTAAACCTCGCAACTAGTTTCGGTTAGGTTGAAAGGATGCCTTAGGCGTGAGCCTTTGCCTTCCTCTTTTTCAAATGTGACTCCCGAACTTTTTTCTCTCGTTTTTCGTAGACCGGAGTTGAAAAAGGATTTTTAAATATTTTTTCTAAAAATTTTACTTTTATTTCGTTAAACGATTTTTCGGGTGACTTGGTACACCCTAACTCAATACCAAGTGGCGACTCCATTTTTTTACAAGAATAAACCCTTTTTCAAAATAAGTCAACCAAAACTGTCACACTTTTAGTCCTAGCCTTATCTTTATCTTAAAATACTATTTTTTCCAAAAACCACTTTCTCACTAAAAATTTAATTTTTCTCACACACGCACAATTTTTCCAAAACACTTTCTCAGTAAAATTTAATTTTCCAAAAGCTTTTCTTTTCAAAAAAAAAGGGTCACCAGCCAGACCGCCTTTTAGGGTACGACAGTCACAACCTACCTTATCGATTTTGGATGCGCGACAGATTTTGGCACTCCACTGGGGATCACTAGTGAGTCCAGCATTAGGCTTAATCACTTTTCCTTTTTAACCCTTCTATTCCATCGTTTGATGTTAGGATTGCATTTTTGTTTTTTGGTTTTTAGGGTTGTTTTTGCATTTCACACCTCATCTCTCGTCTATGTTGATGTATGGTTTATCTTTGTTATTCGACCGCGCTTGCATTTGGGAGGGATCAGTCACCCTTAGAGCCCACACGTGTTAATATCACATTCCCTCCTCTCATAAGGAGCACTCTCATACGTACATTCGAATTTATTTTTAACCCTTTTTCTCTTTTTTGGTGGTTGTCACCCACCTATCCTTTAGGAATTAGGATCGATTTACTTAGATGTGTGACCTTGGCATGACGTGCACGTAACGTTGTTTAGGAGATCACTTGAACTCTCGGCTTAAGTCCATAAGTCTAGAGATTCGGGCTTTAAAAATCGATTCGCTTGGACATATGGCCGTGGCCCGATATGCGCATAGCAGTATCCAGGGGATCATTCGAATCACCGACCTGGGATCTTTGGAATTGATGGACTTGTTACTTTTTGAATCCCTCAGTCTGAAGGTTTGGGAACCAAAGCCTTGTCGAGTCTAGATGCATTAGTGAATCCAACCTCATGCATCTATGTAGAAAAAGCCTAGAGAAGAGTCAGTCTTACCCTATCAGGTACACCAGGCACGAGAGGAGGGAATCCACCTCTCTTTATTTTTCTGTTGTATTGTTTACTGCTATTTGCTTTATCAATGTGTTATGTGATATTTGTTGAATAAATTAATGCGCTCCCTTTTATTATTTGATTGCATTCACAACCATAAAATAAAGAGCCTTGACATGGTGTTCTCGTAGAAAACCAACCCATTATTGGCACGTTTAAATTTTTGTCTTACCATTAATTTCTTCAAGAAAGATAGAAATGAGATTTTCATAAAATTTCAGAAATTGTATTGGTTGTAAACAAAGCACCCCAAGGGTCCAATCATTGTAAAGTTTGTAAAATCTCAAAAATTTGATTTTTTAACTTGTGTCTTTTCGAATAAGAATTTTATTTTTAAACCTTCTTCAAATTTACCCATCCTTGTTGTACTCTTGTTGTACTTGTCAATTTTATCTGAAATAATTTTTTCTTGGAGTCAATAAATGTACCCAAGTGGTCAAACTTTTGTACAATTCATATTCATATTTTTCGAAGAAATTATGTGTCATTTTTGTCCTTATCCCCCACGCTCTCGTCCCACATTACACAAAAAGTGATTTTAACACATATTTCATTCTACTTTAATTGACATTTTGACTTGTATGTTCCTATATAAAGTCATGATCTTTGATTTCTTTTAATGTTGTGTCCCATAACCTCCTAGAGGCTCTATTTTTCAATCAAATATTTTTGAAGACAATAATCTTTTATATAGTTCATGATCCATCTTTCTCAAAGAAATTCTGTATCATTTTTCAAAATTTTGCATTTTCACTTATTCTAAACCTACTTTAATAAACTGGCATCATGCATAAACCTTAGAGGGAATGACATTTCGAGAATCCCATGATAGGAAAGTCATCCTTTTGTTTTGGGTACGTAACCCTGAAAAGACATTGCACGTTTAAATATCAGTAAATCCTAGTGGGTGAGACCATAGGCAAGGTAATCTGATCAGATCATATTTTTGAATCAGAATGAGTACCCCACAATGCATCAAGCAGATGTTGACAGTCCCGCCTGAAGTTCGGAAGTGACCAGGGTTTCTTCTGCCCAATGAGCTTAACCAAGTAGCATCCTTTATAGGACCTATCGATGATTTTAAGGAAATAGAAACTAATGGATGCTTAGTGGAGGCTCTAATCCACTTATGGGACCCCAACTGCTCAGCATTCAAGATCAGAGATAAAGAATTGACTCTAATGATTGAAGAGGTATCTAGCCTGCTCAATTTACCAGTGGATCATACGATCGTGATCTTCCCATTTATCGCCAGGCAAAGCCGAATTCTGTCCTTTTGCTGGGTTAAAGAAGTCTGTAGTGTAAAGTTCTGATCAGAACATAAGCATAAAGTTCATGTTTGATAGATTCGCAAACAAAGACGGGTTTGACAAGTATCCAGGGGATTTCACGTTGTCGCGTCCAAAATCGATAAAGTACTAGTGGGGTCATTGACTATCACACCCCGAAAAGGTAGTCCAGTCAGGTGACCCTTTCCAAAAGAAATGTTTTGGAAAAAAACTGTGCGTGTGTAAGAAAAATTGAGTTTTTTATTGAAAAAGTGTTATCTAGAAAAAATGATTTTTTAAAAGAAAATACGGCCAGGACTAAAAGTGCGACAGTTTGGCCAACTAGTTTTGAAAAAGGGTTTTATTTTAAAAATAGAGTCGCCACTTGGTATGAAGTTAGGGTGTACCAAGTCACCCGAAAAATCATTTAACAAAAAAAAGGTAAAATTTTTAGAAAAAATATTTAAAATCCTTTTCTGACTCTGGTCTACAAAAAAAAGAGAGAAAAATGTTCGGAAGTCACATTTGAAGAAAGGGAAGATGAAGGCTCGCGCCTACGGCACCCTTTCCACCTAGCAAAGGCTAGTTGTGAGGTTTAATCAAATTTTCCTAAATTGACCCTAAGTTTTATCACGTTCGGATGTATCTATATGAATGCAAATCTTAAATCTTAAATGTGAATATTGTGAGGGTCAAAATGTCATGTTGAGGCTTGGTTGGGATTATCGCATTAATTGCGAAACCTGAGTTGAGGCCTCGAGGGAGTCACGAGTATATATCCAAAATGGAATGTAAAAAGAAAAGAAAAATAGTAATATAGATAATAGGTGATCAAAGAAAGTGGGTATGCAACATAACGGGTATGGGAGGCTAATAACTTGTGACTTTGACTTTTTCTACTCACGGAGAGGGTAACGGCCTGTCAATCCCACCACTTCCCATGTAAGTAGACGACTATTTCTAGTCGTAATCACACAAATGTCCTAAAAGTCTAAGTGAAAATGCAACTTAAATGTCATGCATTGTCAAATACTTAGAGAATAGATAATAATGATGATTACATACATATATAAAAATCATGCAAAATGATGAAAAAGCTAAAAAAGGGAATAGTGTGTGAAATGATGTAAAATGCACGCGAGTGCACCTAGCACTAAAATGCCCTAAAGGTCTAACGTTGGACTAGCCCTTTCTAGGGATTCCCACTAGCGTTGGACTAGCAGGGAGGCGAGAAAAAACCACAACTAGCATTGGACTAGTGTGGTGAAGGAATAATTAAGCATGCATCAAAATAATAAACATAATATCGAAAACAAATAAACATATAACAAAACTCATGAAAGCACGGAGGAGCACGTAACACGTAGGTATAGTATCTAGATGCAAAATTCTAAAAAAAGCGGTAAAACATATGAGCACACAAAAGAACGTAAGCCCTAACTATTACATTAGGGGATTTAGCTACAATTTTAGGAAAAAAAGTAAAAACAAACCTATCTATTACATTTACTATCTAAATACAAAAAAAATTCACTAAAAATATAAGAAAAATAATCTAGCTATTACATTGACTAGCTAAATACAAAATATTACATTTTTTTGCCAAAATATTAAATTCAAAATTAAACAGCATAAAGGAAATAAATACACAAAAAGTATGTAAAAAATAAGAAACATATGAAAAAAAATGCATTAAAAATCACATTGGAGCACACAAAGAAAAATTAACAAGTAACGGGGATACTTTTTTGAAGACCGGGTACTTAGTGCTTACAAAATGAACAAATGTGTTAGGGTACCACTATTTAAAGTATAAAATACAAAATAATTAAAATTGAAGGTAAAATGTAAAGTCTAGCAAATAAGGGGACTAAAATAAATTTCTATGAAGCTTAAGGAGTGAAATTGGAAATTCACGTAAGTCTAGGGGTAAAAATGGAAATTCATGCAAACTTAGGGGCCAAACCACAAATTTAAGCAATCACTGGGACACAATTGTAAATCGAAGCTAAGAGGGAGGGGGGCAAAAATAAAATTCTAGCAAGTATGGGGTCAAGTATAAATTCTAGCAAGTGGGGTAAAATTGCACATTGTAGGACCTAATCGAAGGATCACAAAGTTTGAGGGGTCAGATTATAATTGTTAGGGACTTACAATGTGGCAAATCAAAAATTGTTGGGGCATAATTGTAAAAATACAAACTGATTCATTCTTTATAAAAAAAAATTCAAAGCTAAATTAAATGAAACTAAAGCTATTGACTAAATTCAGTTAACTACTCAATGATCAAATTATCCTAGATTAAAAGATTTAATTACAACTTGTACCAAATAAAATAAAATAAAATAAAATCATGAACTAAGCCAAACCATTAACTTAATAAAAGCCTTAAACTAAAAGAACAAAAAAACAAATAATAAACTAAAATCATTCCCCAAACTCGGATACCAGACCAGTTTCCCCAAGATGCCAATTAACTTATTCTTCATCCTAGTTTTCTCTCTTGATCCCTATCTCTCTCTTCTCTATCTCTCCTTCTCCCCTACATCTTTCTAAAATTCTGTTTTTCTCCAACTGATCTGCTCTTCCGTTTCACCTCTCTCTCCTTCTCTCTTTCTCTCGTCTCTAATCTTTCTCCTCTCTGTCTCGCTATTCTCTCATCACTCTTGATCTCTCTTTTCCTTCTCTCCTTCCCCTTGTTCTATCTAGTCTCTATTTTCTCTTTGGTCTTATCTCTCGTTTTCAAGCTCTCTGTTCCTTCTTCCTCTAATTCCCTCTCTGGTTCTTTCTCCAGCCCTCTTTCTCCGCCCTTTCTGTTTTTTCTATTTCTCTCAATTGTTCTTTCTTCCCTCAGAAATCCCAAAAAAATCTCTCTCCAATTTGCCTCTCCCAAATGAAAAATCCTTCAACCAAGAATCAAGTCCCAAGTTCTCTAAACCCCAACAAAGCCATCGCAAATGCAATTTTGCTGTGATTACATCTTTACGAAAAAGGGAAAAACAAAAATTGTTAGTGTATGCCTTAAAACCAAGTTGGTTTTTGGGATTTTTTATATTACGCTTATTTCGTGTTATACTTATATATGTGGCATTTTCTTTGTTATTTAATACTTGTTATTAATATTACTTGTTTATTTGATAAAGTCCATAGAATATTAACTATGTATAAGAGATTGTAAGAGTTACAATGATGAGACTCTTATTACGCATTGAGTTGTATTCTTAAATATCACTAGTTGCAGTATTAATGAGATTGGACATCATTAATATGGGAAGACTAGCACATACTGTAGACACCAAATTTTGACACACCTTTGGTAAAAATATGTGTGTTACTTTATTTTAGAGGGTATTTTTCATTTTTCGGGGGGTCGAGTACAATTTTCGCGTATTATATCTAATTTGTCGTATTGGGGGCAAAATGGTAATTTCACTATGTAAATATTAGTTTATTTTATTTTATTTCCTGAAATACATGATTTTACTATTTTTATTATTATTTATGATTTTAATGATTTTTAGGAGTCATTCATCATTTATTTAAAATTTTAGTATTTTTTAATTCAACGGCACGTTTTCCAATGCGCTATTTTTATGAGAATTTTCAAGTGAAAAATTTTATATATGCATTTTGAATACTCATAAATTTTCTGTAAAAATCTCATAATTTTTAGAGGTCATTTCGTATTTATTCATTTATTTTTTTTTGGCACGTTTCCCAAGGATGCGTTAATCTTAAAATTTTTGAGTGAAAATTATACTATATGGCTGTATGTGATAATGTATGTCGTGTAAGACTTTTGTGATGTCATTTATTAATTTTCATAAATTTTATAACTTTTGCCATATTTAGGTCATGTTTTCCAATGCACTTTTTATTTAAGATTTTCTTTATGAGAATTTTATCTATGAGCATTTTATAAATTTTGTGTAAAAAAAAAAATAATAATAATAATAATAATATATATATATATTTTGTTAAGACCATTTAGTATTTATTTTAAGTTGTATTTTTCTAATGTTGAACTAACCTTTAATTTGTTACACTAAATTTTATCTTTTCCTTCTTATAATATTGTATTCCACTTTTCTTTTATCTTTATTTATAAAATAAAAAAAAAGAAAAAAAAATTCAAGTAGTCTTATTTTATTTTATTTTTATTTTTTTATTTTCATTTTCTTTATTTTCTCTTTTCTGCTTTAAAAAAAAAAAAAAACTGAATGGAACAGCAGCAGCAGTTGCTGCTGCTGTTGCTTCTGCAGAGGTTCTGCAAACTCCATCCCAGGCCATGCCTCTTCCCATCATCAACACCATCCCTAACCCATACCTCCTATTACCAACTCCACCTTTTCTCCCATTCTACACTCAATTCACCAGATTTTCAGGATTTTGGGCAGACTCTCACAAAAAACACAGAACACACACATCACACACACCTGCATTTTCTTTCCCCTCTCTCTCTGCGAAAACACAGAACACACACATCACACACACCGGCATTTTCTTTCCCCTCCCTCTCTGCAAAACACAAACACACGCACAACACACACAACGCACAGGCACAGAACACACAACATTCACAAACACCTGCAAATTCACCTGCAAAACACAGCCACATTCACGCACAATACACACTCCTCTGCAACAATACACTGCATTTTTCCACAACACAGAAAACACACACTTACACACACCTGCAAAACACACACAGACACACACATTGCACACAACCTGCAAAACACACGCACAACACACACTTGCACACAATCTGCAAAACCTCCCGCATAAAACACACATTACACACACCAGTTTCATTGACTCCATAAACACACATATATCCGCACACACACACCTGCGAATTTAAAAAAATAATATATCAACAACAACAACAACAACAACAACAACAACAACAACAACAACAGCCACAACAACCGGACCACCAGCATCTCCAATTACCTGCAAGAAGAAAACAAAGGCTCAAAACAACTCATCCACAGGTAAGCATTTTGGCTCATTTCTCTGTCATTGTTTATCATTTTATTCGCATTTTTTTCTTTTTTTCTTTTTTTTTCTCTTTCTTTCGAATTTGGGTAAAAAAAAATTTTTTGTGTTTGAACCTTCGGTTAGAAAATTAAAAAAAAAAAACACACGGAAAAAAAAAACTAGAAAGAGACCTGTGAGAGAGAGAGAAATCCGAAAAAAAAACAAAAAAAAACAAAACAAAAGGGAGAGCAAATCGGGAGAGAAGAAAAGAAAAAAAAAAGAGAGAGTAGATCGGGGAAGGGGAAAAGAAAAGAAGAAAGAAAGAAAAAAAAAAAAAAGGTAAATCTGGAGAGCAGATCGGGAGAAGAGAAGAAGAGAAGAAGAAGAAGGAAGAAAGAAGAAGGAAGAAAGAGAGAAAGAGAGAAAAGAAAGAAAGGAAAAGAGAAAAAAAGAAAGAAAAGTAAAAAAGAAAAAGGAAATCTGGGGGGGGGGGGGGGAAACGTCTGGGAAAAAAAAAAAAGTTAGGAAAACTACGTCAGTGCGAAAAAAAAACGTAGTTTCACTCAAAACTACGTCGTTTTGATTAGTTAGTTTTTTTAATTTATTTTTAATTAATAATAGGTATTTATTTTATAGTCCTTATGCTTTCATTAATGCTACTGTGGCCCCGAGATTTTTTGATTTGTGCATTTAAGTTTCTGTTTTTTATAGATTGACCCCCATAATTTTATTTTCTTTGCAATTAGGTCCTAATTAATTGCATTTAGGTCCCTCAACTTGTAGATAATTGTAATTTTGCCCCTATATTTTTCAATTTTCTATTTTTGACCCCTACATTTCTCGATAATTACATTTTGACCCCTATATTTTTCTGGAATTGCATTTTTACCCCTGATATTTATGGAAATTGCAATTTTACCTCCCAAGCTTGCTGTTATTGTATTTTAGGCTTTAAATGTTGCTGAAATTACATCTTTGTCCTTATACATTGTTGGAAATTCTATTTTTTACCCTAGGATATTGCTGAAACTTTACATTTTAGCCCCTCAAGTAGCTAGAACTTGAATTTTAGCCTTAATAGTTGCTGAAAATTTTATTTTTTGGTATTATACTTGTTGGAAATTATATATTTTGACCTTTAAATTCATTGTAAATTATATCATTATTTTAACCATGGTTTGAAATAATTTTACCCTTTAGCTTGTTATAAATTACATTTTATTTAGAATGTAGTCTAAATTTCCGTTTTTATCCAAATCTTTTAATATTTTTTTTATTAAAATTAGTTATGTCTTCAAAACTTTAAGTTATTTCTTTTCACATTTTCTTTATTTATTTAAAAAAAAATTTTACAATTAATGTTCTAAAATTGGGTATTGTTAGTCTAATTAATGTTCAAATTAATTTTCTTTATTTCTCTTTTAGTTATTTTAATAATTCTTATTTTGGTTTTTTTTAAAAGTTTAAGTATGTGTTATTGTATTTTATCTTATATTATCATTATTTCTTTATTTTTGTTGTTTTGTTTTCTATTTAAACAATTTTCATTTTTTTTAAATAATTAATTATTATTATCATTATTTTCTTTCCTTTATTTTTGTTGTTTGAATTATTTTAGTATGTTCATAGTGCTTGGTATGAAATTATTTAATTAATTGATTTATTTATTAAATAGTGGTATTTTTGACATGTTTGTTCATGTTAGTAGCAATTTGTACCGAGTTTACGAACGGGAGGTACCTCGACTACCCTTTTAATTTCTTTTTATGTGCTCCTACGTGCTCCTATGTGTTTTTCTATGTATTTTCATGTATCTTTGTGCTTATAATTTTATCCATGTGTGAATGTTTATTTATTTATTTATGCCATGTTGTTTATTTGAATTTAATTTTGATTATTCAAAGAAATGTAATAGATAGGTAATATTCTATTTAGCAAAATTGTGTATTTAGATAGTTAATGTAATAGATAGTTCATATGTTATCTATTTAATAAAAATCTTATGTATTTTAGATAGAAAATGTAATAGATAGGCTAGATAGGTTACCCTTTTTATTTTTAGATTATAATTAGGCTTCTCCGGTGTAATAGTTAGGGCTTTGCGTGCTATGTGTGCTATGTGCTTATGTGTTTTATCCGCTTTCTTTAGGATTTTGCATCTAGAATATCATGTTTATGTGTTATGTGCTCCTATGTGCTATTATTTGCTTTTATGTGATTATTGCTTTAATACATGCTTCATTTATTTACTTGCTTTAATTATATATGTGTATCGTCGCTACACTAGTCCAACGCTAGTTGTGGTTAATTTCGACTTTCTTCGCTAGTCCAACGCTAGCGGAGAATTTTTAGAAAGTAGGCTAGTCCAATGCTAAGCCTTTAGGTCATTTTAGCATTAGGATCATTTTTTGTGTGCATCTCATGACCATTACACACGCTTTTTCTCTTTTTTAGGCCTTTTTCATTTTTGTATAATTTTTATATATATGTTATCACTTACTATATATTTTTTTAACAAATGTTTAGTACATAACATTTAGATTCCACCACACATAGAATCTTAGGTCATTTGCGTGATTTTGACTAAGAAATAGTCATCTACTCACGTGGGAAGCGATGGCGTACATGTCGTTCCCCCCTCCGTGAGTAGAAACAGTTAGTCACGAGTCCATTTCGTCTCCCGTACCCGTTATGTTGCATCCCTACTTTCTTTGTTCACTTACTATCTATACTACTATTTTCCTTTTCTTTTGCATTCCATTTTTGCACCTATACTCGTGACTCCGTCGAGGTCTACATTCGGGTTTCGCAATTAATGCGATAATTCCGACTAAACCTCAATGGAATATTTTGTCCCTTAACGATATTCATTTTTAGGATTAGATTTGCATTCATATAGTTGCATCCAAATGCGATAAAATCTTAGGGTTATATTAGGAAAATTTAGACTAAACCTCGCAACTAGTTTCGGCTAGGTTGAAAGGGTGCCTTAGGCGCGAGCCTTTGCCTTCCCTTTCTTCAACTGTGACTCCCGAACCTTTTTCTCTTGTTTTCAAAGACCTGGAGTCGTCTAAAAGGGTTTTTCTTGTTTTTCTTATATTTTTCCAAAGTCATTTCTTTAAATAAATCATTCTTAATTTTCTTACCTTTTATAAAATATTTTCGGGTGACTTGGTACACCAAAACTCAATACCAAGTGGCGACTCCTTTTTTACTAAAAACCCTTTTTAGACTCTATTTTCGGGCCCAAAAACCGTCGCATTTCCAAAAGTCCCATTTTAGGCCCTTTTTCTTTTATTTTAAAAAATAAAGCGTTTATTTGTCGCGTTTTTATCAAATCATCCTTTACAAAGCATTTTCTAAAAAAATCATTTTTTACAAAAATTTACACGCTTTTCTTTTTTCCAAAATAAACACAACCTCTTTTTTTCAATAACCATAAAACCACATTTAATTCTCCCTTTTCCTTTTTCCGACACATCTATCAACATTATTTATCATTTATTATTCCTTTTTCGAAAAATGGGGCGCGACACATACTTTGCCTCTACTTATGGTAAGTAGTAGTTGATCTCGTCAACTACGGTGTGTGCCACCTAAGCTGGTATGTGGATGCTTGCTAGCGAACAAGTTCATTGGATTGATCTGCCCAGAGTTACTATTCATAGTGCTAATGAATTATACTCTTAATGGCAATGGTGTAAGTGATCCTAAGACTTGAGATTACCATCGTATCTTGAGTGTGGATTGCCATGCTTTGACTCTATTGCTCGGTGCTTTAAAAGAGTAGCCTATACGGTAGAGATTGGGTATAGTATGAAGCATGGAAGGATAGTGAGTAATCGATATAGGATTCACCACTCCTTATTATAGGAGAATATATTTCGGATTGGCCACTTGTTGAAATATAACTTAAAGAATCTTTTGCGTAAAAGTGAAAGTATGACTTGAAAGAGTTTCAAGGTTATACTTTTATGGAAAGTTATATTTCGGGAACAACAAATCGTTAATTAGTCATTTAAAGAGTGCGCACTACACTCTTGGACTAATTGGGATACAGTGTGGTGAAAGGATATTAATTACACGGTAACATTGTCATTGATAGGTGTAGTCTACCATATGACTTTCCTATTCACTTGGGTGGTCATGATGCATTGCTAGACGCCACTCATGATCTATAAGTGCAAATTAATTAATTAGTGAATTAATGATAAATTAAAGTGTTTAATTTATCTAGCTCTTAATTAATTAATTAATGAGTTATAATTTGTACGTATTGCCAACGTGAATGGAACCTAATGGGTCACACACAATAAGAACATGGTCTTTGGTTAAATTGTTATTAAGATAAGTATAAGATACTTATGGGGTTAATTTATGTGATAAATTAACTTAAAGGACTTAATTATAAATATTCTAAATCTTGATGGAAATTAGTTTCCTAAAAGGAATTAAGAAGCTATTTGTTTTCCTTTTGGAATAGCTTTCTTAAAGGAACAAGATTAGCTTAAGGTAAGCTTCCTAAACCTTCTTGGTTTCCAATTGCTCTTGTTTCCTTAAAGACTAGGATACTACATCTATAAATAAGTCCATGCCTTGACTCTTGAATGATTGATGAAACACAAGATAAAATTTAGAGAGAGAAAAATAGTGAGAGGCGATTTTCTTCTCCAAGAAAAACGCCACCTCCTTCCCTAATTGTTAGGGTTTCATCTTCTTCTTTCTTCTTGTTCTTATGTTCTTCATGATATTCAAGAGAGCTAGCACTCAAAAGGCAAGGCAAGCAAGCCCAAAGGTTCCTAAAGATCGTGTTCGTGTGAATACCGTTGGAGGCTCGACACTTGGAGGGCTTTTCATGGTAGATCAACACCTTCATCGAATAGGATATTTCCCTTTGAAGCATAGAAACCTTCTATGCTTGAGGTATTTGTGCTAAACACCCTTTAATTGTATAGATTACATCAAAGAGATCCATGGCTAAGGTAATAAATTTTTAAATTTTCCACTGCGCTACTCCCCTTATTACCTTACAAAAATGAGGAAGACTAAGACTTTACTTGGGTTCAGAGGGCAGTGGAAACGAAGTGGTGGCATGGCTGTTGACAAGCAGAAATGGTGGCTCTCGATGATGTACAGGCGATTGAGGAGATTCTTGGTGATTAGAGGACAGCGGTGGATTGGAGGTTGAAGTGATGACTCATAGTGGTGTGGTGGGTTGTGTTATGGTGGTGCGATAGTAGTGGGTTAATGGGTATGGGTTTGTGGGCTTCTGGAATTGATGGCTGCTGATGAATTTTGGTGGGAGGAATTGGCTATGTGTTTTGATTGTTGACGGTGAGGTGGTGATAGAAGTGGTGGATTTGGAGAAGGCCTGATGGGACTGATTTAGCAATCTTAGTGGTAGTTGATGGGTGGCATGGGACAGATTGTATTTTGACTGGAATTTTGGCGGTGGCTTCAAGCAATGGTGAATGGGTATGTGAATTAAAGGGAGGAAGAAGAAAATGGAGATGGCAGTGCCTTAAGACAGCAGTGGCGAGTGATGGGAGTCAGAAATTGATGGTGGCACCTTGTGGTTGAGGTGGTCATGGTTTGAATTGGGTTGATTTGTAATTGATTATCCAGGTTTTAGGGATATATTTGTGGTTGATTTTGGCTAAGTTTTTTATGTAAATTGGGACTGCAAATAGTGAGAATTGGGCTGCCTGTGACTTGGTTTTGGCAGTGAAAGTGGATGAATTTGGTGGATTGATGAAGATGGTTAGAGCTCGTTTATGAGATGTTTTTGGTGGGAATTGGGTAGTGTTTGTGCTAATCATTGGTTTGCTTTGTGTATTTGAATGTTTGGTGTGTGTGTTAGGGTGTCTGAATTTTGTTGTGTATGTTAATGTGTATATGAACTGCGTGTGAATGTGTGTGTGGTTCTGTGTGTGAATGTGTGTGAAATGTGTGATTGCGTGATTTAGTGTGTGAAGGTGTGTCAAATATATGTGCAGATATGTATGTATGTGCGTGGGCTGCTGTGTGTAAGTGTATGCTTTGTGTGTGAAGTTGTGTGTGCAGATGTGTGTATGTAGTGTGAGAGGGAGAAGAGAGAATGTGTTTGTGTGTGTGTTTTGGCCACGTGTGTGTGAGAGAGAAAGTGGAAGAAGTGTATAGAAGAGTGTGTGTAGTATGTGAGAGAGAAAGTGTAAGAAGTGTGTAAAAGAGTGTGTAGTACGTGAGAGAGAAAGTGTAAGAAGTGTGTGTAGTGCATGAGAGAGAAAGTGAATTAGTGTGTGGAAGAGTGTGTGTAGTATGTGAGAGAGAAAGTGAATAAGTGTGTGTTCTTGGTATTTTAGGTGTAGGTTGAAGATGTACTAGTGTGTGTTCTAGGTGTTCTTGGTGTAGGTTGAAGATGTACTAGTGTGTATTCTAGTTGTTCTAAGTGTAGGCTTGAAGATACACTAGTGTGTGTTCTAAGTGTTCTAGGTGTAGGCTTGAAGATGTATTAAAAGCTAGTAGGTGTTCTTAGTGTTCTTGGTGAAAACTTGAAGAAAAATATAAGAAAAAGTGTGTTTTTGGTGTTCTTGGTGTAACTAA
Source organism: Mitragyna speciosa (assembly GCA_024721245.1). NCBI lineage: Eukaryota > Viridiplantae > Streptophyta > Magnoliopsida > Gentianales > Rubiaceae > Mitragyna > Mitragyna speciosa. The sequence goes on along the minus strand of JAMWEH010000200.1, from coordinate 28,965 downwards.
AAAACTAAAAGCTAAAAACTCTCTAGGCCCTTTTTTTTATTTTTTTTCACCTCTTTTTATCCCAAAAATGGGCTATTTATAGTGCATAAATGACTTATCTTCCAAGAAATGACTAAAAAGACCAAAACGCCCTTAACTTTCAAAATTACAACTTTACCCTTACAAAAACATTAAAAATCTATGCTCTTTCACAAAATGAAAAAAATTAAGAAAAATGTAAATAATAAATTTGTTAATAGTAATTTACCCTGAAAAATGTTAGAACAACTTTAAAACATGCTTAAAACTCTCAAAATAAATTTGGGACCCAAAGATGGATGAAAAAATATTCAGAAGGCGAAAATATTATTTTGCCCCTGTACTGTCAAAATATATGAGAAATATCAGTTAAATTCGAAAAAAATCACAAAAATTTGAAAATGTGTATGCAAGTACAAAAAATGAATTTAAACCCCCCAAAACTAATGAAAAATATTTACAATCAAAAAATTACTATACCCTCCAAAATTGCTGACTTTTTTATTTTTATCCAAATATCAAATTTTGACTTCAAATAGTAGGAAAAGGTCTCCCAATGTTAGAAAATGAGCGATGTGTCAAAATTTGGTGTCTACACATGCTAGCATCCAAGATGGCATGAGCACAAAAGAGGGTTTGGGTATACGGGTTTGTCACGGCGGGTATTTACTTGTTTCGGAGAGAAGACAAGAAGATCAACTTCAAAATAACCAAACTTATGTCCGATCTTTTTTCCAGAATTGAGGGTCAGAGAGCTTCCATAGTGCCTACTGTGTTAGCAGATATATTCGTTGCGTGTACCAATTACCAGAAAGGAACGAACTTCTTTCATGCGTCTAACAGAATCCTATATATTTGGGCAATAGAACATTTCAACAGGCACCTATCTATCCCCCACAACTTGTCACTGGTAAGACATAATTGGATAATCATTCATCATAAAAGGATTGATAAAAATAGCCCGATGAAAATGGCATCAAAATGCTTAGACTTTTTTATGACGATAGAAGACCAGAGGATTCGGCGGGTCTTAGATTGGACAGATTGTATCAAAGTAGCTCTCCGTACTAAGTTGGCCGATTTCATACTGTTACTAGGGACTCAGGGCATTGTGGCTTACACTCTGAAAAGATTCCTTCGACAACTAGGACGTATCCAGAGATTACCACTAACACCTGATTTATCAGACTTTCTCATTATTTTTGACAAAGGAAGTTGTCCCACCGAGATTCCTAGAAGATAAAAACTTATGAAAGCATGGAAAAGTCAGTGTACAGGCCAAAATCTCCCATTTGATGTGAAAAACAAGGGTACTCCTGTAACCACTCCACAATATGAGACATGTCTCAAAAATCAAAACGTTTCAAGAGGACAAATTGTTGTTGATCCTGTCGAGAAGATTGCTCGATTGAGAACTCTGTTAGACATGAAGGATCGTGAACTGATACAAGAGAAGCAAAGCTCCAAGAAGAAGGAAGAGGCATATAAGTCTGTCAAACAACTTTACACGGAAGTCAAACAAGAGTTACGAGATAAGAAAAGGAAATGCTTCGAATTAAAAGATGACATCAACCACGCAATGAACCGGTACTCTTGGGAGTCAGACTACAACAAAGCTCAGTGCTTACAAGACCAGCTGAAGAAGGTTTTAGAATGTGTAGATGAGTTGACAAAATGATGTACTCTTTTGTATTGTGTTGGCAATAAAAGTAGTGAAGTATTTTTCTTTTAATGTCCAAGTTATATGAAAGTTGACTCAAGAAATGAAAAGGCTGTTTCTTTTGGAACCAAAATTCATCCTGTTCCAATATTGAAAGGGGGAGTCTCACCCTAAAAGATATCTCATATTAAGCCTACCCTTGACATAATAAGAGCTCCATCTAGGACATGCATCCGAATTATTCATATATTTGCTAACTTTAGTCTTTTTCTTTTTCTTTAAATAATAAATTTTGACAGTACCAATAATGAAAGGACGGCTAAATCATTTTTCTCTCTAAAATGTATTTCAGGTACTTTAAATCATAGCTTATTTTCATAGAAGTCCTATTCAGACACGGTCCTATACCCGCCAATTACAAGGCCGTATAAACATGAGTTCCAATCCGAATGTTTCATAAAGAACGACTCAAGCAATGTTGATGGATTTCTCGCATTGGAAAGAATGACTCAAGCAATGTCAGTGGATTTCTTTGCATTGGAGGCTCAGTTGAGCGAAGTATTGGACAATTTTAAGGACTTGAGTGCAGAAACGGCATCACAGAGGCGTGTCATTGACCAACTTATTGCAAACAGCAGTGGTGGTGCCCCGAACAATTCAGTACCGGTAGTTGACCATTCTCCTGAGCAGGTTAACCAATTGCCTTTTATGCCCAATATGCAAACCACTTTCCTCCCACCTTTTGCTAATTCGATTAAAGGACCTTCTGCTCACGTCAATCCTAACCTGCTGCATGTGCGCCCAACTATCTACTTCCTCAATCTCATTCACAAATCAACCCAAGTATCCCACCAAATCCTTAGGCACCTCACCATCACTGCAACAGAACCTTTTGTATGAGATGTTGCCTCTCAGGGAAGGCCGGTTATGAATGAAATTACCACACCTATGGACAAGGACTTGCTTAAAAGGTTGGATCGGTTCGAGAAATTCATGAAGAAAAATCAATAGCTAAACAAACATGGCGGATTGAGTTATGATGATCTCTGTCTCTCTCCAGATGTTCAGTTACCATTGGGTTTCAAGACTCCCAAGTTCACTAAGTACGATAGAATTAGTAATCTCAGAACTCATCTCAAGATGTTCGCTAACAAACTTGGCAAACCAATTGATGATGAAAGCTTACCTATGAGCCTATTTCTTGAGAGTTTGAAAGGAGATGCGTTGGATTGGTATTCTAATCTGAAACCTCAAGAAATAAGAATTTTGTTGGACTTGTCAACAGCTTTTGTGAAGCAATATGAATTTAACTGCGAATTGACACGAACGCGAACTACCTTGGAGAGTACTAAGAGAAAACTTTCAAAAGATCACAAAACTTATGCTAAACATTGGAGAAAGTTGGCTGCTAAGGTGGAACCTCCCAAGAATGAAGAGGAGATTGTTCGTACCTTTATTAAGGCACATGATCTGCCGTACTTTGAAGAAATCTTTCGCATGACTGGGAGCTTATTTTCTGCTATCATTAACAAATTAAAAGAGTACGACGAGTTTGTCAAGGCAAGCAAGATAGTTAATATGATAGATTTGAAATTGTAATTAGAAGCTCTGCAAAATCAGAATCAAAACAACAAGATGAAGAAGCCCCAATTCAAGAAAAAAGAAAGAGAAGCTGCTTTCGTATGTGATCAAAGCCCATCTTTTAGACCTAGAGCCCAGAATTATCCTTCATATATGATCCCTAACATGTTTATCACACTAAAACTCAGCCTATTTATCCTCAACCCGTTTATCCAAATACCCAACCTATGTTCTAAAATCCTCGGTCAGTACCCCAAAATAACCCTCGACCACCAATGTAAATTCGCCCAAGACCTACTTATCCTAACAATTATACTCTATCCAATCAATCTCAAAACACTGCAAACCAAGCAAACCCACTACAACAATGACCTAGGGCTTTCACTCCCCGTGGTTGCTCCCGTGGATCAGTTGTATGAGCAATTAAGAGCAGTAGGTAAATTTGACACGATTTTTTAGAAAAATCTTTCCCAATAAGTTACCTCGTGATTATGATCATCAAGTCATCTGTGTCTATCATTCAAAGAGTCAAAGACACCCTACAGCTAATTGTTAGGGCCTTAAAATATAAAATTTCAAACATGATTGATGATGGGGAGATTGTGTTGAGGAGAAGAAAAAGACAAGCTCTAAATATTGACAATAATCCTTTGCCACTAGCATGGGCCAACTATCAGAATGATAACTTTAGATAAAGAGTTTGTAGACACCAAATTTTGACACATCATTTATTTTCAAATATTGGGGGGGCATATTTGCATTTTTTTTCTAGCCAAATTTTAATTTTTCAATAATTCGGGGGCAAAATAGTAATTTTTATCTGTAAATATTTTTTTTTCATTAGTTTTGGGGGGTTTTAAATTCACATTTCACTTTCATACGTATTTTTTTATTTTTCTATGATTTTTTTCATATTTAATCAGTATTCTTTTTATATTTTTTAGCACAAGGGCAAAATGATAATTTCGCCTCGCGAACACCATTTTAGATCATTTCAAGCCTCAAATTTGTTTTTTCTAATTCTTTAAGCATGTTTCTCATTTTTTTTATTTTTTAGGAAACAATAGCTATTTTTCTGTAAATTTTCATTGCCCAAGGGTAAAATCGTCATTTTACAGTTTAAATTCATTTTTCAACAATTTTCGTGTCATAAATGTATTTTTTAGTGTTTTAAACTTATTTTTAATTTTTGGTAATTTTTCAAGATCAATAGCTATTTTTCTATGAATTTTCATTGTCCAAGGGCAAAATCGTCATTTTACAGTTTAAATTCATTTTTTGTCAGTTTTTGTGTCATATATGCATTTTCTAGTGTTTCAAGCTTATTTTTAATTTTTGGTAATTTTTCGAGGCTAATAACCATTTTTTGTGTATTTTTGTTGTTGAGGGGCAAAATTCGTCATTTCACACCTCGAGTGCGTTTTTATCAGTTTTAAGCTCTAGCTTTTATTTTGAAATCTACTTTGAATTCCTTTGGAAAATTTTAGAGATTGTTGTCATTTCTTTGTATTAATTTTTAATTTTTGGAGTTAAAAATATTTTTATATAAAATTAATATATTTATTACCGGTGGCGTTTTTGTTATTTTATAGCATTCTTGGTGACCAAGATAAGTGGCCTATAAATACCCCTTTAATCAGAAAAAGAAAAAGGGAGGAAAAATCAGAAAACCCTAAAAACACTTCTCATCTTATCCCTTTAAAGATCAAACACACACACTTCACACCAATAAACACACACTACAAGCCGTCATTTGCAGTTTCTTCCACTGTTCATCACCAGTTTGTCTTCTTTCTCCAAAAGGTAAGTTCTTAATTTTCTTTTCCCTTTGTTTTGAGTCATTTTCCTTCCATTTTTTATGTGTGAGTTTAATTAATTGTCTTATTTTGTTAAGATTTTAGTTGAATCTTTGAATTTTTTTTTTCTGTGCTTTGTGTTTTATTTCTGTGTTGTTGTTCTTGATTTTTGTTCTTCCCCGTTCTTCTTCATTGTTCTTCTTCTCATCCTCCTCCTAGACATCACCTTCAACCTCCAACCTTATCTGCAACCTACCAATATCAAAATCTCACCATTGCCTGCTCAATTCCCCAATCAGTCACCTAAAACCACCAATTAGTCCATCAAGCCTCATCAACAATCAGTTTAACATACAAGCAAATCACCACTGGCCAAACCAAATCCTCTAAGCTACCCAACTCACCCCAGCTTCAAGGTCAGCCATCCCTAATCTCTTTCACCAGCAACACCCCCTACAAAAAGAACAAGAACAAGAAGACACTAGTCACAAAGCCCAACCAACATCAGCCCCTTGGAACCAGAAATTCAGCCAGGTACCACCTTGCCATTCATCCCAATTCCAGCCACCTTCTTCCCTCTTCAACTGCCAGCAACTTCACCCAATCATCACAATCCACTATCAGATACACACACATGGTCACATACAATACACACATAGTCACATACACTTGCACACACAGTGCAGAATCACTCACACACGCATAGACAGAATCATACAACACAATCAAATTCCAAATCCCTAGTTCAATCCAACGCCCATCTCTCCATCACTACCCAAATCCCACTGCAATTCCCACCATTGCAGCCTATCAAAGCCACAAACTACCAATTTCCCAACCAGACCTGTCCTAAGCCCACTCAACCATAAGACAGACACCATCACAAAAGCCACAACAACGCAAACCAACTAAATACCGATACCTCTATCTGCAAATCGCCATTGCCAACTCCTGAAACTAGCTATTAAACTAACCAGTTAAAACCACCAACAAAAACCTGCTCAAGCTACCAATTACCCATACAAAATCAACCACCCTCCATCAAGCCCCTGCCCAAGAATTACAAAAATCACAGCCTGCCAACCCAATTAAACCATCAGCACACAGCCCCAATTTCATCAAACCCACCTCCAAGCTTGCCCCTGCACACCACGAAAACACAGAGAAGGAGAGATGGAATAGCCAGGAAGAGAGAAAATGAAAATAGGGGGAGACAGATAACGAAAGAAATAGAAAAAGGAAAAAGCTAAGAAATAGAACGAAAGTCAAAAAGAACAAATCGACAGAGAGAATGGGTGAAATAGAGAATGGAGGGAGTTTGAGTGCCGGAAGTGATGAAAGAAGCGGCATGGATGAGAGGGAGAACAGAGATTCGGAGGGCCAGAGAAATTGGAGGAGGAAAAGACAGAAAAGAGAAAAGAAAGAAAGAACGAAGAAGAGAGATAGAAAAAGGGCTAGAAAAATAGAAAAGAAAGAGAAGAGAGAGGAGATGAGAGGAGAGAACTGAGAGAGATCAAGAGAAGAGAGAAGCAGAGGTTAGAGAGGCTATAAGTGGAGAAGAAACGAAAACGAAAAACAGAGAAAAGTAGAAGAAGAAAGAAAGAAAATCGTGTGAGAAAAAATAATAATAATAAATGAAGAAAATAAATCGATTGGAAATTGGGAATATTTGGTGGGTGTATTTTTCTTTATTCTGACTAATAGTTAATTTAGTTTTGTTTATATTAGTTGGCATTGATAGTTTAGTTAGTTAATTAAAGTAATTGGTTAATTAACCTAGATACTCAAATTAATTTATTTGATTCAATTTAGCTTTTTTTATTATTATTATTTTACCAAAGAATAGTTATTTATGTTTTGACCCCAAGATCTTAGGTAGTGTTATTGTATCACTTGCATTTTCTTAAATTGTGCAATTTGGCCCCCCTCCTTTTGCTCGAATTTAATGTTTCCACCCGATTTACTTTAATTTTGCATTACTACCCCATAGATTTATGTGTTTTTTATTTTACCCCTCAAGTCTTACAGAATTTTATTCTTAGTCCCCTTAATTGTTAGAATTTACTATTTGCCCCCCAATTTGCGTTAATTATATTTTTGCCCTTAGACTTGTTTAGATTTTTTTAATTTTTGTCCCAATTAGTTTAAATTTACTATTTGGCCCCAATTTATTCTACCTTTTATTTTCCCCCTCTAACTTGCTATAATTTACATTCTTCTAATGTGTTAGTATTTCGTATTTTACTCTTTATTTTATTAAATAGTTGTCCCTTTAACTTGTGCATTCGTTTTTAAGCTTTGATACTAGGTCTCCAAAGAGGTATCCCAACTTCTTGTTATTTTCCTCTTTATGTGCTCCAATATCTCTCAATGTGATTTTATGCATTATTATTTATTTATTTCTTATTTACATACTTTTGCGTATTTACGTATTTAATTTATTTAATTTTGAATTTTTATTATTATTTTGGAAAAATATAATATTTTGTATTTAGCTAGTCAATGTAATAGTTAGATTATTTTTCTCATATTTTAGCAAAATTGTGTAATTAGATAGAAAGTGTAATAGATAGGGCATTTTTAATTTCCCCCTTTAAATTGTAAATTAAGCCCCCGGTGTAATAGTTAGGGTTTATTTGCTTTTGCGTGCTTACGTGCTTATTTCTTTTACCGCTTTCCTTAGGATTTTTGCATCTAGAATATTATGCTTATGTGTTATGTGCTCCTATGTGATCTTATATGTTTTATATGTTTAATTTGCTTTTAATTCATGCTTTAATATTTAATTCATGATTTATGGTATTCCGTCACCACACTAGTCCAACGCTAGTTGTGGCTTCATTCTTTTCCGCTAGTCCAACGCTAGTGGGATTTTTTAGAACGGGCTAGTCCAACGCTAGACCCTTAGGACATTTTAGTATTAGGTGCATTCGTGTGCATTTCCATCTCATTTCACACACTTCTAGTTTTCTTTCCATTTGGCATGATTTTATTATTATTATTATTATTATTATTATTATTATTATTATTATTTGACACATTTTTAAAATGCATGACATCTAGGTTGCATTTCACTTAGAATTAGGACATTTGTGTGATTCGACTAGAAATAGTCGTCTACTCACGTGGGAAGCTGGTGGCGTACAGGCCGTTCCCCCCTCCGTGAGTAGAAACATTCAGTCACGAGTTATTAGTCTCCCATACCCGTCATGTTGCATACCCACCTTCTTTCTTCACTTACTATATATTATTATTTTCTTTTCTTTTTGCATCACATTTTGCATAAAAACTCGTGACTCCCTCGAGGTCTCGACTCGGGTTTCGCAATTAATGCGATAATTCCGACCAAGCCTCGACGGAACATTTCGACCCTCCCGATATTCACATTTAGACTTAGGATTTGCATTCATATAGATACATCTGAACGCGATGGAACTTAGGGTTAATTAGGAAAATTTGATTAAACCTCGCAAATAGCCTCGGCTAGGTTGAAAGGGTGCCTTAGGCGCAAACCTTTACCTTCCCTTTTTCAAATGTGACTCCAGGACCTTTTCTCTCATTTTTTCGTAGACCGGAGTCGAAAAAGGGTTTTAAAATAATTTTTTTAAATTTTATTTTTTTTATTAAATGATTTTTCGGGTGACTTGGTACACCCTAACTCAGTACCAAGTGGCGACTCCATTTTTTTAAAATAAAATGCTTTTTCAAAAATTAGTTGGCCAAACCTGTCGCACTTTTAGTCCCGGCCTTGTTTTCTTTAAAATACCATTTTTCTTAAAATACACTTTTTACTAAAATTTGATTTTTTCTCACACACGCACGGTTTTTCTAAAAATTTTATTTTTGAAAGGGTCACCAAGACCGGACCGTCTTTTCGAACACGACAGTCAATGACCCCACTAGTACCTTCACTCAAGATTTTTCGAACGTGATAGAGTTTACTGATTCTAGGGAGTTGATAGTCTCGATTGAAGAAATTGTGGGAGCTACTGAAACTGATTATAAGCGAGCTAGAATGGTACTGTCTGGTAAAGAATTCATGAACCAGCATATGGAAGATATATTGCAGGGAGAGTAGAACCACCGATAATCCAATCAAACTGGTCAACTGTTTTGGACAAAGTGCTGTCAACTCCCAATTCTTCGAATCAACCATTTGTGTTGGATGTTCAACCATTCAAATTGAAAATTCCAGAATCAGAAATTATCGATCTGTTGGAGCAATTGCCAATTAAGGATTTACAGCAAGTGTCGTAAAATTATAAAGATTGTGAATTTAGTAATGAGATCGGGAAGAATAATTGCTAAATCGAAAATTGTTGTCCCGGCTAAAGAAAATGAGTACGTTACCCCCAAAACCACCAGTTAGTGAAAGAGAAGTCAAAAATTTTTTGAGAGTCTTGAAAAGAAGCGAATATAAAGTGGTAGAACAGTTAAGCTGTACGCCAGCGCAGATTTCAATTCTTAATCTTTTGTAGACATCTGAAATGCATTGAGATGCCCTTTTGAAGGTTCTTAACGAATCTCATGTACTTAAGAACATTCCTACTGAAAAATTAGCTGGAATAGTGAGAAATGTCTTGACATCCAATCAGATCAGTTTTTCTGAAAATGGGTTGACTCCTAAAGGAAAGGGACATAACAAGTCTTTGTATATATCGGTGAGGTATAATAGGAAACACTTGCCCAGGGTTCTGATCGACAACGGATCTGCTTTGAACATTTGCCCGTGGAGTACTTTACAAAAGTTGGGGTACCTGATGTCACAGGTTCGCCAATCTTCAACCGTTGTCAGAGGATTTGATGGCTCAAAGAAAGAGACCATGGGCGAGATTGATCTAATGCTCGAAATGGGTCTCGCCCAATATCAAGTTACTTGTCAGGTCATTGATTTTTCAGGAATATATAATGTGTTGCTGGAGCAATCCTTGGATTCATTCTTGAGATCAATACCATCATCCCTACATCAGATGGTGAAATTCATTATGGATGACAAAAAAATTACCATGTTCACTGAAAATGATTGCACTATGATGATAAATCGTGGATCTTCTGGGAAAGCAAATGATAAGTTATCATTTGATCAAGGATTTCGCACTTCTGATGTTGTGTTTGTTAATTGGATTCATAAAAGAAAGTCGCCTATTGCCATGCTGCCGAACGCTAGTATTATGATTGCTAAAGAATTGATTAGGGCAGATTATCAGTCGGGAAGGGGTATTGGAAAGCTGCTACAAGAAGTCGTGGAACCTATTCAGTTGATTGAGCAGAAGATACCTTTGGGCTTGATTTTCACCTAATAGGTAAAGATGTAAAGGAGATGAAAGAGAAAAAGAGGGCCGAAAAGGAAGGAAGACAGGTCTCGCTTTATATCCCTCCATTGTATCACGGTTTCTCGAAATCATCCGGTTTTGTCAATTCTGAAAACTGCTATGAGAAAGACGATGTTGAGGAAGGAATGAGCCACCTTTTTATTAGAATGACTGGTGTAGAGGAAGCATTTAATACTGTTGGTTTTGAGGAAATTGAAGAAAGAGCATTGAACAACTGGACTGCCGATTACTTCCCTGTACGAAAGGAGTTTCGGTAAATTTGGGATTGTTTTTGTTTAGTGTTCATTTCTAGACAGAGTCCTAGAATGAATCTTTCTTTATATATTATATTGCTAAAGTCAGGCTCATATCATGTCTTGTATCTACTTTTCAATGAAAATGGTTTTGAACTTTTTCTGTTTTTAGGTTTGAACTGCATCTTTACGTTTTTCTCAGAAGGATAATACTACACTCATGTGATTGTATATATTTCACTTTTTAAATAAATGCATTCTGAGTTTAATGAAATAAATATTGTGCCCTTTTGTCTATCCATTTATGTTGCCTTTACTTTCATTTTCAGATAGGCTGAAAAACAACTGCTTATGATCCTTTGGATGTCACTTTGCTTTGAAACCGATGAATGTAATTTCGATATCTCTCTGAATTCTAAAATAATGCAAATCCGCTTGATAAGAGTGAGAGTGATATCGAAGAAGATTATGATTCGTATTTAAGAATCTTGAACAATACGAAGAAAAATCCAAGCCAAACTTGGAAGAAACAAAACCATTAATATTGGACACTAAGACAGAAGTGAAAGAAGTTAAAATCAGTATGCACTTAAATAAGAAGCAAAGAAAGAGATGATTGAATTCCTCACGCTATTTCAGGATGTGTTCGCATAGGTCTTAGTGATGATATGCCTGGGGTATCCACAGACATAGTAGTTCACAGATTACCCACTGATCCAAACTTCCTTCATGGTAGAACAAAAACTCCGTAAATTTAAACTTAAAATGAGCCTTAAGATTAAAGATGCAAATAGGTCAAGCAGTTCAATGCCAAAATCATTATTGTGCCTCAATACCCCATTTGGCTATCAAACATAGTACCGATTCCTAAAAAGTCAGAAGAGGTGCGGGTTTGTGTGGATTATTGGGATTTAAACAAAGCCAGTCTAAAAGTTTCTTTGCCCAATATTCACATTCTGTTGGACAACACAATAGGACATGAAATGGACTCGTTCATTGATTGTTTTGCTGGATATCATCAGCTCCTAGTGGCGGAAGACGATAGGGAGAAGATGGCATTCATCACCCCATGGGGCACATTTTGTTACAGAGCCATGCCTTTCTGGTTGAAAAATACTGGAGCCACTTATCAAAGGATTATAACTACATTGTTCCATTACATGATTCACAAGGAGATAGAAGTTTATGTGGATGACATCATAGTCAAGTATAAGAGGTCCGAGGATCATTTGGTGGATTTGAGAAAATTGTTTGAGAGATTAACGAAGTATAACTTGATGTTGAATCCTACAAAATGTGCTTTTGGATCTCCTGCTAGAAGTTGTTGGGTTTCATTGTTAACAAGAAAGGTATTGAGATAGATCCTACAAAGATAAAAGCTATACGAGAAATGCCGATTCCAAAGAAGCAGAAAGATGTGAAAAGTTTTTTGAGAAAGATTAATTTCATTAGCAGATTCATTGCTCAGTTAACCCTCACTTGTAAGCCACTGTCTAAGTTATTTAGGAAGAATGCTCCAATAGATTGGAATGTAGATTGTCAATGAGCTTTTGATAAGATTAAGTATTATTTATTGAATCCTCTTGTCTTAGTGCCACCAAAGCTAGGTCGACCACTTATCATGTATCTCTCAGTTTTAGATGGAGTACTGGATTGCATTTTGGGCAAGCATGATGATTCAAGGAAAAAAGAGCAAGCAATCTATTATTTAAACAAGAAGTTCACGGCTTATGAGATGAATTATTTATTCTTGGAAAGGTTGTGTTGTGCACTAATTTGGGCCACTCAAAAGCTCAGGCACTATCTTCTTGATTACACCACTTACCTCATTTCCCATTCTGAATCCTTTAAGATATTTGCTGAAAAAATCGATATCCACTCGACCGCATGACCAAATGGCAAATGATCCTTTCAGAGTTCGACATTGTCTTCACCATACAAAAGGCAGTAAAAGGACAGGACCATAGCAGATCACTTAGGCAAAAAATTCAATAGATGATGATTATCAGCCACTCAACACTTACTTTCTAGACGAAGAGAATTTTGTCTATTGGGCAGTTGAAGACATGAATGAGCAGTATACAGAGTGGAGACTATTCTTTGATGGTGCTTCGAATTCTTTCGGGATCGGATTGGAGCCAGTTTTAGTATCACCTGAAGGGAAGCATTATCCTACAACTGTCAAGTTATGTTTTCCTTGTACCAATAACATGGCCGAGTATGAAGCTTTTATCTTAAGGTTGAAGATGACTTTGGAGATGGAGATTAAGGAATTTGATAGTGTTTCAGTGATTCTGACTTTGTTGGTGCACCAGACGATTAAACATTAGGCGACTCAAAATTTCAAAATCATTTTGTATCATTACAGTCTACTTAATTTAGCTTCTAAATTCAAGAGTCTAGAATTTTGGCATATTTCGTGAACTCGTAATGTCTTTGCAGACACTCTAGCCACAGTATCTTCCATGATTAAACACCTCGATGAATTGATGATTGAGCCTATCCAAATTCGTCTTCAAGAGGAGCGAACTCACTGTCTGCACATCGAACCGAAACCTGATGGTCTTTCCTAGTTTCATGATTTGAAAGAATGTCTAAAGAATGGATTTTATCCCCTAGGTGCTAGCACAGTATCTAAGAATTTTCTCCGAAGAATGTCTACAAGGTTTTTTCTGAATGCAGAAGTTTATACAAGAGGTCAAGTGATTTGGGCTTGCTGAGATGCGTTGACGAGAAAGAAGCTCAGTATTTGATGAAGGAAGTACATAGTGGTGTGTGCGGACGTCATATGAATGGACACTTGCTTGCCAAGAACATCATGAGAACAGGATATTTTCTGTCTCACTATGGAGCATGATTGTGTTGTGTTCGTCAGAAAAGTGCATTAAATGTCAATTGCTATGGTGATGTAATACATGCCCCTCATTCGAAACTCCACAGTATGACTGCTTCTTGGTCGTGCTCAATGTGAGGACTGGATGTGATTGGAGCCATCGATCCTTCAGCTTCGAATAGGTACCTGATTTATCTTGGTGGCAATAGAAGTATTTCACTAAATGGGTTGAGACTAAGTCTTATAAACATGTAACTAAGAAAGTTGTGACTGATTTTCTAAAGGATCACATCATCTGCCGTTTTGAGGGTGCCAAGACGTTGATTACGGACAATGTAAAGAATATCAATAATGACATGGTTGATGGATTATGTGAGCAGTTTAAAATCAAACATTGAAATTCAGCCATATACAGACCTCAGATGAATGGAGCTGTGGAAGCTGTGGAAGCTGCTAATAAGAATTTGAAGAAAATTATTCGCAAGATGACTGAAACACATCGGATTGGCATGAAAAGTTGCCTTATGTACTCTTGGCATACAAGGACTGCTATCAGGACTTCTACTGGGATAACTCCTTATACTCTTATGTACGGAATGGAAGCAGTTTTACCGACAGAAGTAGAGATTCCTTCCCTGCGTATATTGATGGAGGCCCAGTTGGACTAAAGCTGAATGGGTTAGGGAGTGCCATGAGCAGTTATCGTTGATTGATGAAAAGCGTTTGAATGCTAGTTTGCCATGGGCAGTGCTACCAGAAACGAAATGGTCCCGTGCTTATCAAAAGAAGGTCAAACCTCGCCAATTCGAAGTAGGAGACAAAGTTTTGAAGCGAATTCTTTCCAATTCAGGAGGAAGGCAAAGGGAAATTCACTCCTAATTAGCAGGTCCATTCATTATCAAGAAGGTATTATTAGGTGGAGGTCTTGTTCTGGCAGAAATGGATGGTCAAGACTTTCCCAAATCATCAATTCAGACATGGTGAAAAAGTTTTACATTTGATTAGTAAGTTTTCTTTCAAAAATTATTACAAAAGAGGACGGGTCAAAGGCTGACCTTCTTTCTTTTCATTTAAACATTTTCTTCCTCTAATTTTCCCCTTTTGAGCCTTCAGAATCTATAAATTTTGTTTTATAACCCACTTGACAGTCGCACCCCATATTGGGACAAATTTTATTGTTGTTGACTGTTGGTTTAAAATAATAAAAAAAGAGAGAAAAAGAGAGTAAAAATAATACAAAAAGAAAACCCCACGAGAAAGTGATAAACTGGGACAAATTTAAATATAAAAAAAAAAGAAGAAGAAGAAAGAGAATATCAAAAAGGCAAGGAATAAAGTTGGAATAAGTCATTCTGAAAATGCGACCTCAAGATAATCAACTCTTTCACAAATCTTGCTTTCCAGCCTTAACCTTTCGAGCACCTTACCTGACCCCATTACAATAGTCGAGAATATTATCAACCTACTTCTTTATTTTGTGATAATTTTGAAATGAAAATTTGCAAATTAGCAGGGCATATGATGTTAATATATCTATCCCTAATTAATCAAGGGAAGATTGTCCTACTGATACCAAATATTTTAATGCTAGTCTGATTTCATGAAAAGGGGAACGACTGATCAAGGACTTGAATGTTGCTTGCTTTCTCTTCTCTCTACAAAGGTGAAAACCCAAAAGGGCGTTTCAAAAAAAAAAGAAAAAAAGAAAAAAAAAGTTGTAAAAAAAGAAGAAGAAGAAAGAAAGAAAAAAGAAAAGAAAAGAAGAAGACAAAGAAAAGAAATAAAATGGGTGGGAAAAACCTCAGTGAAAACTCAAAAAGGCACTGAGATCGGGTAGCTACGGATAAAGGCTCACAAATGAGGAAGTAAGATACCTGTTCATGGAATGTGAAGTTTTTCGTGGAAGCTGGTGACCATGGTTAGTTGAGGTTTTTCTTCTATATTGATCATCTTGTAGCAATCATGGAAGTTCGAGTGGAATGACATCCAAAGGATCAAAATAGCAGATGTTCGCCCGAAAATTCATTTTTCAATCAAGTGTAACAATTTATTCTTTATTTTGAGATCAAAATCGAAAGTTTTATGTATTTTATTTGAAATAATATTTACTGTGTAGAATTCTTTTACTCTACTGCATGTGAAGTATTTTCTCACTGATTTATGATTGAAAATTTGATGCTTAATTTGTTTGAACTTGGAATAAAAGCAACGGCAATCTTAAATTTATCAGAAGTCTGAAGTACACATGGAGGAAAGACAATATGGATATATGATTTGAACCATGAACCATAATCTGTTGAAATCAGAAATTTGCAGAAAGTGAAGCAGGAGACAGTATCAGTTTTTAGAGATGAAAATCCTCATGTTTATACATGCTAGCAGAGTAAGGGACCGCCATGTGGTGGCATCATATTGCAGTGTAGCCGTTTGTTTTCTTTTGCAGGTGGGAGCGTGCTACTATCACTTGAGGCCTTCATCAAGGATGAAAACTGGGATAATTTTTAAGTTATTGATGATTTGATCAGTGGTGCAGTTCAATTTAAAGATTGCATTCAAATTGACACTAGGACAAATTTTTTGAGAAAAAATTTGACTCTTTTGAGATAGATTTTGTGCTTTGGGATTAGGGCAAAATGTTGTGAAAGACGGATTTATACTGGGACAAATTTGAAAAGTGAATTTCAAAATGATTTCATTTAATTTATTTAGGAGCAAAGCTTCTCCTTTCGAAAGATTGATTTCAAATAGATTTTGATGTTTTCACACAGAGCCAAATTGTAACAGCCCCACCTTACCCAGAGGCGCACCAAAGGGCTTAGCGGACTGCCTGCCTAGCTCTCGCCAGGACTCAAGTCGAGCACTCACTCAGAACATGCATGCGTGCGTGCTTAACTCCAAATAAAATGAAATAAAATAGAATAAAATAAAATATATTCATATTACTTAATTTAAAGGTACAAGTAATATCAAGACGTTTACACGCCACAATATACATGAGTTTCACCAAGATAGCCCAAAATAGTTTGGCTATCAAAATACACGAAATAAAACATGTACACGTCCAAAATCAGCTTTTCCCGCTTTAGTATTTTTGGAAACCTGGTTAAAGAAAACAAATGAACGGGATGAGCTATAATAGCCCAGTGAGTGTCCAAGTCATGCAGTCATACCCAGAATCTATTATTTTATTGAACAAAATAATTGACAAGATTAAATAAGGCATGAACGCTTTAATTAACAAGTAGTCAATGGCGGATACAAGGCTCAACTACGGAAGCAAGCTTAACCGCAGAAAGAGCAAGTACTAATCATGTAACCATGATGTTAGGACTGAGATAATAGCTCAGGTCTTTATCAAAGGTCATGCCAGTATTATCAAGCAAGAACCCTAACCACTGTTCACCTTATAACCTCCGTACAGGCTACCACATCCAAGGGAGAAAAATCTCAACCCTGGAGGGCCAACACGCAAGAAAGTTCAATCCGGAGTTGGCCTCTTTGAGGATTCACAACTCATAAGGGAAAGAGCATCACGCCCTAAAACACCCAGCACCTTATATCCTCCCAAGCCTGTCCAAGTTGACTATCCGTGAAGTAACTGTGAAGTTAGTCACAGAAGTCTCATGCACAAGTAACACGTTGGATGATGAAAGCGTGTAACACATTGCGGAATAGATGTGATAAAGTACACATCTTTCCTCAAGTAACACATGTCATAACATAACAATTACAAGCATAACATAATATTTCTTAATATAACATTCTCAAGTACGACAAAGCATTTCATGCATCATGCACACATAGAGACACTCACCTTGGAATGCCCAGAAAATATTTCATAAAAAGTCGAGATTCACTTTCAAGTCCTGAAATTTAAATGAAATAATCTGATGAAAACCCTATGTAAATTAGCAAGAAAATTCAAGAAATAACCCAATTATTTCTAGGGTTTCATTTCTAGGGTTTCTAGAGCTTAGGGTTTTACCCTAGGGTTTAGGGTTTTAGATTTAGGGTTTTGGCTCTAGGGTTTTCCTGTCCTAGAAAAATTCAATTCATCACTAGATGATTTTCTAAAAATTCCTGCACATCAATTTCCTTAAATTGAGCACATTCTAGGTTAAAAATGTTCATCTACCATTTTTCCCTTATTTATTTCTACCGAAATTTTGGCAGCATCTCCACTTAAAATCGAACTAACCCAAATTTAACCTGCAAGAAAGACAGCCATCCGACCCAATTCAACAAGTTCTACAACTTCTATGTTCAATTCAAGCTCAAATTCAATCAAAATTCCACTCAATTCAAGAATTCTACTCCAAGAATCTTCAACCAAGCAACATATAATACTTGAGATTTCAAGGTTTAAATGCTAGTTACTAGTCTATCTAACCACAAAAACACTTTATCTAACAAGTAAATCTTCAATTCAAACTATGTTCTTCATGTAGTAGTACCAAGAATCTAGATATAAACTTGTACAAAACTCTACATAAAACTTGAAATTACTAGGAAAAGTTCATAGTACATACCTTGATCAAGCTTAGAAGGTTGCTTAGGAAGAAGAAAAACTAAATTTCTATGGTGAAATTACTTGAAATTTGGAGAGAAAGCTTCAAGAAGTTGAGAGAAAAATGAGAGGAAAAGAGAGCTAAGGGTGGCCAGCCAAGGGAAAATGAAAAGAGAAAGAAGTAAGCTAGGGAAATAGAAAAGAAATAAAGAAAAGATAAGGAAAAGAATAACCAATAATAACTTAACAAGAAGCAAGCTAGGGTTTGGACTTTTAAGACATAATAGGTACTAGTTGGTGAAATATGATTAGTGGAAATTTTTAATCACTTATCACTTAATAACTAACAAGTTTTATGGCATAAATTTTTAAAGCAAAAGAGAGGAAAGAGGGGGTAAGGGAATTCAACCAAGAGAGAAAGAAAAAGAGAGAGAAATAGGCTAGGAAATATAAAAGAAATAAAGAAAAAGGTGAGAAAAAGAATAACCAATAAAATCATAACAAGAATAAAGTGAAGAGGTAGTCTTTTAATGCAATAGTGGTTACTTGGATCAATTTGATTGGTAGAACTTTGTAATCTCTTATCACTTAATACTAGCAATATTATGGCACAAATTACTAAAGCAAAAATGAAAGGAAATATAGAAGAGAGAGAGCCGGCCATGAGGAGAGAAAAGGAGAAGAAAATTCGGCCAAGAAGAAAGAAAAGAAAGCAAGAGAATAAGTGAAATTTTTGAGTAAAATTGAGCTAAAATTCAATTGGTCAAAAGACTAGAAAATAGTAGAATAAGTTAGTCACTATTAAACTCTAATATAAACTAATGGTCCAATAAAATAATCCCAATTAGGTACTTAGATGTCTCACTTAATCATGAAAGAATCTCATTTACTTAACCTAATTAACTCAAGTAATCTTTCAACTAATGAATCAAAGATTAATACTAAACCCTAAATAAAAGAAATCTCCTTATAAAATACATTTCGGTTTTCCCTTTCTGTTCTTTTCTCTCTTTTTCTACTAATGGACATAACATGAATTAAATGGGTTTTGATGTGAATTTCTAGGGCGTTACACAAATTGTTGAAATGAGTGATTTTCAAATTAGTAAAAATTTGATATTGGGGCAAATTTTTTATTTTTTATTTTTCTTAAAAAAAGAAAGAAAGAAAAAGAAGAGAGAGAAAAGAGAAAAGAGAAAAATCGATTTTGAATTAAATTGAATGCATTTGTTTGAGTTTCTCTGTGTCTTAAATTTCCAAATGTATTTATTTTGCCCAGTAGTTTGGGCACCGCTTTCTGAATTTAGTTTATGAATTTATTTTATCCAGTAGCCTGGGTACTGCTTTCTGCATTTACTTTATGAATTTATTTTGTCCAGCAGTCTGGACACCACTTTTTGCATTTACTTTATGAATTTATTTTGTCCAGCAGTCTGGACACCACTTTTTGCATTTACTTTATGAATTTATTTTGTCCAGCAACCTGGGCACCACTTTCTATATTTACTTTATGAATTTATTTTGTCCAGCAACCTAGGCACCACTTTCTATATTTACTTTATGAATTTATTTTGTCCAACAGCCTAGGCACTGTTTTCTGCATTTAGTTTATGAATTTATTTTTTCCAACAACCTGGATATCATTTTATGTATTTAGTTTATGAATTTATTTTGTCCAGCAGTTTGAGCACTGCTTTCTACATTTAGTTTATGAATTTATTTTGTCCAGCAGCCTGGATATCGTTTTTTGTATTTAGTTTATAAATTTATTTTGTCCAGCAATTGGGCAACGCTTTCTGCATTTAGTTTATGAAATTATTTTGTCTAGCAGCTTGGGCACTGTAGACACCTAATTTTGACACACCATTTATTTTCAAACACTGGGGGGCATGTTTGCACTTTTTGGGACAAATTTTAATTTTTCAATAATAAGGGGGGCAAAATAGTAATTTTATCTGTAAATATTTTTCTATTAGCTTTTGGGGTTTTAAATTCATATTTTTACTTTTATGTGAATTTGTTAATTTCTTATGATTTTTCTGGATTTAATTGGTATTCTTTATATTTTCACCAGCACAAGGGCAAAATCGTCATTTTACAAATTAAATTCATTTTTCACAAATTTTGAATCAAAAATGCATTTTCTAGTGTTTTAAGCTTATTTGTAATTTTTGATAATTTTTTGAAGACAATCACTATTTTTCTGTGAATTTTCATTGCTCAAGGGCAAAATCGTCATTTTACAAATTAAATTCATTTTTCACAAATTTTGAATCAAAAATTCATTTTCTAGTGTTTTAAGCTTATTTGTAATTTTTGATAATTTTTTTGAAGACAATAACTTTTTTTCTGTGAATTTTCATTGCCCAAGGGCAAAATCGTCATTTTATAAATTAAATTCATTTTTCACAAATTTTGAATCAAAAATGCATTTTCTAGTGTTTTAAGTTTATTTGTAATTTTTGATAATTTTTTTGAAGACAATAACTTTTTTTCTGTGAATTTTCATTACCCAAGGGCAAAATCGTCATTTTATAAATTAAATTCATTTTTTACAAATTTTGAATAAAAAATGTATTTTCTAGTATTTCAAGCTTATTTTCAATTTTTGATAATTTTTTGAAGACAATAACTATTTTTCTGTGAATTTTCATTGTCCGAGGGCAAAATCGTCATTTTACAGTTTAAATTCATTTTTTGTCAAATTTTGAGTCAAAAATGTATTTTTTAGTGTTTTAAACTTATTTTTAATTTTTGGTAATTTTTTGAGGTTAATAGATATTTTTTGTGTATTTTCATTTTCCAGAGGCGAAATTGTCATTTTACACCACGACCGCGTTTCTATCAGTTTTGTGCCCTAGTTTTTATTTTTGAAATCTACTGTGAATTCTTTTTGAAAATTTAGAGATCGCTGTCATATTTCTTGTATTAATTTTTAATTTTAGGGTTAAAAAATATATTTTTTAATAAAATTAGCATTTTTTAATACCGGTGGCATTTTTGTTATTTTACAGCATTCTTGGCCAACAAGACAAGTGGCCTATAAATACTCTCTCTAATCAGCAGAATAAAAAGAAAAAAAATTGCAAACCCTAAAAACACATACATGCTCCTCTATTTTTAGATTAAAAACACACACTTTTACACCTTTAAACACACACATACAACCGTTCTCAATTTCTTTCCACTATTCATCATCATCAATCAGAGTTTACTATTTGTCATCGTCAGAAGATAAAGCTCCAAAGGTAATATCTTACTTTATTTTCTTTTCTTTTGTTCTTAATTCATTTTATTTCTTTTCATTTTACTGTTTGTTCTTAAAAGCTTACTGTTTGTTCTTAATTCAGCAATGCCAACCTTCCCACAACAGAATTATCAGTGTTCCCAGTCATAAATACACAGCCCCAATTCCATTCAAAAATCACCATCAATGGCACAAAAACAATCACAACATTCTCACCATAATCCACCCCTACTTCCTCCATCTTACCATCCCCACACACTGTCACACACACATATTCACACACAGAACACACAGGGATGCACGCAGCAAAGAAACCACAAGCAATCACACACACAATCAGCACACAATCGCATGGTAAACACATATAACATGCGCTGAACACACACAATTAGTTAAGCCATCACCCAAAATCAACAACCCCACACCACAAACTCCACCTCCCACGCCATTCCCTCCTCCCTCAAACCATCAATCACCTACAGAAAGAGCAATAACAAAACATCATCAACAATGCTAGTCACCACCAGTCCTCCTCCTTCAATCTCCACTGCATCTTCCCGAACCCCCACCACAAGTCTCCATCTTCAACAAGTAATATACAAAGCCACACCACCGTCCCATTTCTGCTTCAATTCACTATCAGAAACAGCCCCAATTTCCTCAATAATTCACTAACCACTCATCTCCATCCTCCCCTGCGTCTCCTGCTCACCGACTGCCCAGCAACCCAAAGCCCACCAATAACCACCTCCAGCACCTAAAAAAAAAAAAGAAATAGAGCCATCAGGTTTCTCATATTCAATCAAACACCACCTTCCTCTCCTCCGTCGCACCACCTAAAACCACCATTTAATCCCTGTCAATCGCACCTCCATTTTATCAATCAGTCCAAAATCCAATTTCATCAATCTCCCAGCAGACCATTACCAAACAAATACCATAATCCACCTGTCCAGACCCTTATCCCGTCACTATCTCGCTTAGACTCTATCGATTAGGACCTTGACCGCAAAATAAATCGAGGGCAGAGAGAGAGAAGGGGCGTTCAGAGACGATCGAAAAGGAAAGGGAGAGGGAGATAGAGAAAGAGGGAGACCTGGAATGAGAGAGAACAATCAGAGAGAAAGAGGGCATTCAGGAAAAGAAGAAAAAGAGATGAATCTGGGAGTACTGGAAGCGATAAAGACCAGAGAGTAACGGGAGAGAGGAAAATGAAGGGAGATTAGAGGGAAGGCTGGAGAAAGAAAGTGAGAGATGAGAGAAATCAGACAGAGAGACCAGCGAAGGAGAAAGAAAAGGGGAAAATCAGAGGGAAACAGAGAATCATCAGGCGAAACAGAGATAGAGTGAGAAAGAAAAAAGACCAGAGGGAAGAAGACGGGAGCAGGAGAGAAAGGAAGATCAGAGAAGTTTGGGAATTGGGTATTTGTTTTTTTTTTAAAAGATGTTAATTAGTTAAGGTTTAATTATTTTCGTTAGTCTTTCATTTAGTTAATCACTGTTATTTTTTTCTGGTTTGGTTTTCTTTTAATTTTAATTTGGTAGTTAATTTAGTAAATTAAGTTAATTCAATTAATCAGTTTAGTTTTCATTCCATTTGATATTAACATTTTGTTTGGGTACTTTATTATAAAAATGAATATTTATATTTTAAAACCCTAGAGCTTAATTGTTTTCACAAGGCCCCTTGAATTCTTTTTAGGTTTATGCAATTAAGTCCTTATTAATTATAGATTGCCCTCCTCTATGTTTAGTTTCTTTCAATCAGTCCCTATTAATTGCAATAAAATCTTAATGGTTGCTTGAGTTTACATTTTTATGCCTCTTATTTGTTTGAATTAAGTTTTGATCTCCCATTTACTTAGTTTTAGTTTATAATTGTGCCTCCGTGCTTAATTAAATTCATTATTTGGCCCCTAAGTTTGTTCGAATTTGCGTTCAAGCCCTTGGTTTAATAGAATTTGTATGTTTTTCCCCAATCTGTCAATGCTTACATATTTTTAGATTTTATTTCTTTATGTCATGGTACCTTGATTTGTTTGTTCATTTTTTTAGCATTAGCACCGGGTCTCCAAGAGGCATCTCGACTCCTTATTATTTTCCTATTTATGTGCTCCAATATGCTTCGATGTGATTTTATGCATTATTTATTTATTTTTTATTTTTTGCGTATTTACGTATTTAATTTATTTAATTTTAAATTTCTTTTATTTTTATGGAAAATATAATATTTTGTATTTAGTTAGTCAATGTAATAGTTAGATTATTTTTTCTCATATTTTAACAAAAATTGTATAATTAGATAGAAAATGTAATAGATAGGGTATTTTTAATTTCCCCCTTTAAATAGTAAATCAAGCCCCCCGGTGTAATAGTTAGGATTTATTTTCTTTTGCGTGCTTACATGCTTATTTGTTTTATTGCTTTCCTTAGGATTTTGGCATCTAGAATATTATGCTTATGTGTTATGTGCTCTTATTTGATCTTATATGTTTTTATATGTTTTATTTGCTTTTAATTCATGCTTTAATATTTAATTCATGATTTATGGTATCCCGTCACCACACTAGTCTAACGCTAGTTGTGGTTTCATTCTTTTCCCGCTAGTCCAATGCTAGTGGAATTTTTAGAGCGGGCTAGTCCAACGCTAGACCCCTTAGGACATTTAAGTATTGGGAGCATTCGTGTGCATTTCACACTTCATACACCTTTAGTTTTCTTTCCATTTTGCATGATTTTTATTACTATTATTATTTATTTATTTATTTTGACACATCTTCAAGTGCATGACATTAGGTTGCATCTCACTTAGAAATTAGGACATTTGTGTGATTCGACTAGAAATAGTCGTCTACTCACGTGGGAAGTGGTGGCGTACAGGCTGTTCCCCCCTCCGTGAGTGGAAACATTCAGTCATGAGTTATTAGTCCCCTGTATCCGTTATGTTGCATACCCACCTTCTTTCTTCACTTACTATACATTATTATTTTCTTTTCTTTTTGCATCACATTTTGCATAAAACTCGTGACTCCCTCGAGGTCTCGACTCGAATTTCGCAATCAATGCGATAATTCCGACCAAGCCTCAACGGAACATGCCAACCCTCCCGATATTCGCATTTAGACTTAGGATTTGCATTCATTTAGATACATCCGAACGCTATAGAATGTAGGATTAAATTAGGAAATTTTGATTAAACCTCGCAACTAGCCTCGGCTAGGTTGAAAGGGTGCCTTAGGCGTAAGCCTTTGCCTTCCCTTTCTTCAAATGTGACTCCCGAACCTTTTTCTTTTGTTTTTCGTAGACCGGAGTCGAAAAAGGGGTTTTAATAATTTTTCTAAAATTTTACTTTTTATTTTGTTTAAATGATTTTTTGGGTGACTTGGTACACCCTAACTCAGTACCAAGTGGTGACTCCATTTTCTAAAATAAAACCCTTTTTCAAAAATTATTTGGCCAAATCTGTCGCACTTTTAGTCCAAGCCTTGTTTACTTTTAAAATACCATTTTTTCTTAAAATACACTTTTTCTACTAAATTTTGATTTTTCTCACACACGCACGGTTTTTCTAAAAACCTTTATTTTCGAAAGAGTCACCGAGACCAGACCGTCTTTTTGGGGACACAATAGTCAATGACCCCACTAGCACCCTTTGCTCACGATTTTCAGGACGCGATAGGCACCGCTTTCTGCATTTAGTTTATGAATTTATTTTGTCCAACAGTCTGGGCACTGCTTTCTGCATTTACTTTATGAATTTATTTTGTCCAGCAGCTTGGGCACTGCTTTCTGCATTTATTATAGGAATTTATTTTGTCTGGCAGTTTGGGCACCACTTTCTGCATTTAGTTTATGAACTTATTTTGTCCAGTAGCCTGAGCACCGCTTTCTGCATTTACTTTATGAATTTATTTTGTCCAACAATCTGGGCACCGCTTTCTGCATGTAGTTGATGAATTTATTTGTCTAGCAGTCTGAGCACCCCTTTCTACATTTAGTTTATGATATTCAATGTGAAGTAGTTTGGATCGCTTTAGATTGTTTAAGTTTAGCAATTCAAATGTTGCATTTCTTTCTTTGATCACAAGTTTTGAAAAGTTTAAATTCTTATGTTACCATTTGCGGTTGTGTTTCGCATCTACAGTTCACTTGCTTCTGAATTACATTTGACTTGATTTCCTTCACCGGGATACGTAGGCAGCTCCTAGAGAGCTCGATTGCATGTTTTTCATATTTGTATTCGTTCATTGGTTTACATCTCATCACATTCTCACACTATGCATGACTAGATGTTTTGTTTACAAGCAGTATCTATTTTCACATTTGGGTGAGTCAAAATTTGGTGTTGTCTACATCTTTGTCTGAAATCTCTACGAGATTCCTGACAAAGAGGGGCAAACTGTAAACACTAAATTTTGACACACCATTTATTTTTCAAACATTGGGAGCATGTTTATATTTTTGGAGTCAAATTCTAATTTTTTTTAATAAAAAGGGAGAACAAAATCAATAATCTCGGGGGGCAAAATAGTAATTTTTATCTGTAAATATTTTTTCATTTGCTTTGGGGGTTTTAAATTCATATTTTTAATTTCATACGTATTTTTTAATTTTCTGTGATTTTTTCGGGTTTAATTGGTATTTTTTTATTTTACCAGCACAACAACAAAAATGGTAATTTCGCCTCGCGAACACTATTTTTGCTCATTTTAGGACCTAAATATATTTTTCTAACTCTTTAAGCATGTTTTTAAATTTCCTTGATTTTTTCGGGGACGATTGTTATTTTTTTGTAAATATTGTGTTTAGGGACAAAATCGTTATTTCACATTTTAAACGCATTTTCATCAATTTTTGAGTCATAAATGCATTTTCTAGGGTCTTAAGCTTATTTTTAAATTTTGGTAATTTTTTGAGGCCAATAGCCATTTTTCTGTGTATTTTCGTTGTTCAAGGATAAAGTTGTTAATTCACATTTTAAACCCATTTTTTACCAAATTTTGAGTTATAAATACATTTTCTAGGGTTTTAGGCTTGTTTTTAATTTTTGACAATTTTTTTGTGGCCAATAGCCATCTTTCTGTGCATTTTGTCATTATAAGGGCAAAATCGTCATTTCACACCTCGAACGCGTTTTGACCAGTTTAAGCTCTAACCTTTATTTTAAAATCTACTTTGAATTTTTTGGTAAATTTTAGAGTTTACTATCATTTCTTTGAATTAATTTTTTATTTTTTGGTGTTAAATATATTTTTTAAATAAAATTAGAATTTTTATTACCAGTGATATTTTTGTTATTTTGTAGTATTCTTGGAGACCAAGACAACTAACTCTATAAATACCCCCCATTAAAATCAGAAAAAAGGAAGTGAAAAAAACCCTAAAACACATTCTTATCCAAATAAAAAAAGATCAAACACACACACTTCATTCACCAAAAAAACACACATTTCACTCTTGTCATTTTTCACCCCTGATTACTATTCATCATCCCCTCAATAAGTCGTTACTGTTCATCGCCAATCTTCTTCAAGTTTAAAAAGGTGAGTTCTTCTTTTGTTTTGATTGATTTTCTTACATTTCCCTATGTGAATCTGATTAATTGTATGTGTTTATTTGGGATTTGGGTTGAATATTTTGTTCTTTTTTATTTCTATGTTCTGTTCTTATTTTTTGGGTTTGAATTTCTCTGGGTTTCTCTCCTATGCTGAATAGCCAGAACTTCTCCCTCCTTTGTCCCTTCATCACTGGAAAATCATAAACCACCAATTGTCACCACTGAAACTAAGCCATCCCCTTTCACCAACTATTCCATCCATTTACTTCGCCCATAACCTGCAAAAAGAAAGATTAAAACCACCACCACATTCCATTTCCCCCTCGAACTACCCTTTGAACCAATAAACTACCAGTTGGCCCTCAAACTCAACAACCCCACTCTACAACAGTCATAGTTCCTCACCACCGCCGTGAATCACCAAACCCACCCAATTCCAAAACCCACCATTACCTACAAAACCTACAAGAAAATCAACAACATGACCTCAAAAATCAACACCGCGATTCCAGCCCAACTAGAAACCTTGCTATCACAACAAACACCACCACCACAGCCTCCAGCCACTACCACTACCGGGAGCAACTAGTCAGCCCCAAAACCGCCTGGTTCACTTGCAAAACACCAACTAAAAGACTACCCAATACCAGCCACAGAACCACCACTAACACCCACTGAAATAACATTCTCAACTAGCAGTCCCTACCACACAAACATATCCAATTTGCAACCAAACGGCCTAGTTCTAACGCCACCATAAATCATGTCTCTATCTAGACCACTTCACCATCAACTTCTCCATCATCAACAGTTTCTTCCAAGCCTGCAAAACCAACATCATCACCAATGTCCAGCTTGACTATCACAAACAACTACTAGCAGCCTCCGCCTCCACTGGTGCCAAAATCAATCATCCACAACCAGGCCAACCTCGTCAACCCCCAACCACGCAACCCATACAAAACAACCACCTCTTCCATCAACAGTTTCATAGTAACACCTCTCTAGTATCCTTCCATCTGTATCATCACCTACAAGCAAAATCACAACCCTCAACCACCACCCAAAGCCCCAGCTGCCCCTGTCCATCCACCACCCATCGCAACAAAGGCCCACCGAAATAACCCCCAACCCATCATTAGCTCATTACACCACCGCCCCTGTCCTTGGAATAGACTCAAAGATTTGGGATTGGGACTGATTCGGCGGGGAGAGAGCTAAGAGAGAGGAAAAAGAAAAGGGGAAAGACAGAAGAAAACAAGAAAGGGAGAGAGAGAGAGAGAGAAAGAAATCGAGAGAGGAATCAGGGGAAAAGAGAGAAAACAGAGGGAAAGAACGAGAAAGAGAGATTGAGGAGTAGAGAGAGAGAACCAGGAAAGAAGAGAGAAAGAGCAACGGGAAAAATGGAGAAGAAAAATAGAAGTAGAGAAGGAAAGACCAGAAAGAGAAATATGGCAATTTCTGAAAGGGAGAAAAAGGAAACAAACTTAAAAAATCGATTAAAAATTCTTAGATTTAAGGGGTATTTTTTTTTTAGTTTTTGGACCTTTCATTATGTTTATTTTTGTTTAACCTAGATGTATTAATGGCTTGGTCTAGTTTATTTTAGTTATTTGTTTCAGATTAACCAAGTTTTTTTAGTTAGTTAATTATTTCAGTTTTTTGAATTTAGTTTGTATTTTTTGCTTTAATATTTTCATTTATAGCAAATATTTACACTTTAATCCTTGTATTCTTGTGTATTATTAATTGGCCTCACAACTATTTTTATGCCATTCAATTAAGTCCCTCCATAATTGCAGATTCACTCCCCCCACTTGTTGTATTTTTATTCTAAGTACCTTTTAACTTGCTGTAATTTTTTTTAAGTTGCTGGAATTTTATCCTAAAAGTCTTTAGACTTGTTGGAATTTTGGTTCTAAGTTCCCATACTTGCTAGAATTTTAGTTCCAAGTCCTTTAAGTGGCTGGAAATTCTTCTATGGTCTTAGAACATTACTGGAATTTATGCTTTTGCCTCCTAAGTGCTAGAATTTGCATTTTATCCTCAAATGCTGCTGGAAATTGTAATTTTCCTCTCTTAAGATTGCTGAAATTGTATTCTTTTCCTTTGAATGTTGCAGGAATTTACATGTTTAACCCTAGGCTTTTTGTAGTTTGCATTTATAATCCTTATACTCGTTGGAATTTATTGTTTCACC
>JAMWEH010002715.1:0-16819 GCA_024721245.1 Mitragyna speciosa | reverse complement strand
CCTCAAAGTGATGCAAAGAAGCAATAGGCGAAGAAGAATTGGAAAAGAAACGGTTTGGCAGCCTGGACATATTTCAGTGATTTCACAATAACTTGAGCTAGAGATATTGGATTAAGATGATTCATGAATCATTTTGAAGATAAGACAATGATCTACAATTCATATGAAGACATCAAAGTCCAGTTCTTAAGTTTCGAAGGTCAAAATTCCAAGTTATTGAAGCATGTTTGTACTGCAGTACTATTCCAACCAGTTCTTAGTATTTCAGCTATATCTCAACGTACAGAGCTCAAATGATGTGATTCTTATTGATTTGGAAAGCTTATTTAAAGGGCTAAAACTTTTATATTTTGAGGAAAAGCTAGTTCAGCCGTTTTCGAGGTGCCATTTTGCATGGAAGAGAAGTGAAACATTCTGACCAAGGCCGCGGGTAAGGCCGTGCCACGGCCTTGGGTGCGGCCTTGGTCAGAAAGGGAGGACACAAGGCCGCGGGTAAGGCTGTGCCACGGCCTTAGCCACGGCCTAGTGACGGAATGTTGCGTTTTTAAGCACTTTTGAGCGAATCTTTTGAGGGGAGAACCCTACCTCCTTGGGGAAGGAAATAGGTGGTTTCTTTGGGGTTCTAAGGTACAAGAAACACACTTTTACACACATCTAGAGGGATGTAGAGAGGAGAAAGCAAGAGTGGAGGAGCAACTCAAGGGCTTCCACGGTACAAAGCAAGAAGGATTCATCAAGATGCAAGGGAGGAATCAAGAGAATTACATGAGAATGAGTTTTTCCATTCTTTTCTTGTATTTTGTTGGATTTATTCTTGTACATATGATTGAGTTGTGAATGATTTGGATGGGATGAACCCTACCTTTCTATGACTATGATTTGAATCTTTAGTTAATGAATTCTCAATTTTTGTCTTAGATTTATTCTTGAGTTTATTGGTTATTAAATTGGGATTTGCATGCATCCTTAGATTCAATATTGATTTCATATAGGTAGATTGAGAAATCACCTATTTGATTAGATCATCTCTTGAATAAAGAGGCTTTCATGGGTTGCTAGAGATAGAATCACATAAGTCTCCCCGGTTAGATTCAAACCTAGCCAAAACCATAGAATCCATAGAACCTTAATGCTTCTCTTTGGGGTTTTGATCGAGAAGAGATTCCAATCAATCAACCAAGGGGATAAAGGTTAATACTTGAGAAAGATTAAACCTAATTAAGGGATTCTAGGGTCTAAGTGATTGGGTTATTCATTAATCAAGGTATAGTCTTAGCATACTTGGTTTAGGGTATTCTTCATCTAGATTCACCTCTACTTTTGTCCATTCTCTCTACTGAATTCTAGATTGTGCTTTAATTAGGTAATTAGTTTAGTTAATTTGTATTTCCAATAAATTCGTGATTCGCTTTGTGAGATTAGATAATAAAAAGAAGATTAGTACTAGTACTCACATAGTCCCTGTGGGATCGACACTCGGTACTCCTATACACTATACTACTAGAAACGATAGGTGCACTTGCCTAAGTATTCATAGTATAGCAAAAGGATTATCAGAGCTCAAGACATTCAAAGGATCTAATGTATTAATTTTCCTTAGAGTGCAAAAACTACCAAGTATATCAGACACATTATTCTGTATACATTCTTTGGGAGACTCTTTTTACTCAAGGGAATTTCTGTTTTTGGCTTTGTTATTCTTGAAAGGGATTGCCATTAAACCAAAGTAGCAATAGAGTGGGGGCAAATTTCTCAAGGAAAGTGTCATACGTGTCAAAGCCTATCAAGTATTGTTTCTAGCCTTTCATAGTCACACAAAGTCGCCAACGGCAAGATTAGAAGAAAACAGTACAAAAAAGAAGAGGAGAGAAGGGAGGAGAAGAGAAAGAATGATGGAAAATATTCCATTTTTGCACTTCATAAGTGAAAACTCCATCTTTTCTGGATCAAGCAGTCAAAGAAATTGTTAAAAAAAAAAAAACTAACAAAATAAATAATTTTTGACGGGTCAAATATCCCTGTTCCACGCTTTCAAAGTGCAGAATATAGTGTTTTTTTTTATTTTTTTATTCAGGATCAAAAAGTGATTTCACACCTTTAGAAGTGCAGAAGAAAATCTATTTTGCCCTTTCAAAATGCAAGAAAGATCTGTTCTTAGAAACGACCAAAAAAAAAAAAAAAACACACATGACGGATACATTTTAACTTTTATCACAGAAGGAGCAATGATGCTTTTATTACCGTATCACTCGCGATAGCAAACCTTGCTGTACTTGTTGGTTAATCCTTGGCCATGGCTGATATGCCAAATGAAGAACAACCCTCCTCTTGAACGTGGGCCTTTGCTAAAAGTTACAAATAGCCAATGTTTAATCGTTATTTATTTATTTATTTTGTGAGACACATTTGAATGATCAAATCCCCCATTTCATACCAAGTAATGAATATTTTGATAAATCTGGCTACATTGAATTCTCAAATCGTTCAAAGCTGAAAGCTGCCAAATTCTATTGGCTCTATATGCAAGCCAATGAAACAAATAACATGTTAACGTGCCATCGTTCTCGTACCATTGTTCCCTTGTAAGCATTAGAATTTCAACTTCAGACAACACGCCACCAGAAAATGATATGAACGAGCACACAAATTGTACCATCCAAATTCCCAGAGCCCATCAAGTGGAAATGACAAATCTAAAGAAATAGAATTACAGCCGTCTATATTCAGTTTTCCCATAGAC
Source organism: Mitragyna speciosa (assembly GCA_024721245.1). Lineage (NCBI taxonomy): Eukaryota > Viridiplantae > Streptophyta > Magnoliopsida > Gentianales > Rubiaceae > Mitragyna > Mitragyna speciosa. The sequence continues at coordinate 14,079 of JAMWEH010002715.1, read as the reverse complement.
ACTTTATAAATGCTTGAAGTCAAAAGCAGCACAGTTTATCAGTTGGTATTGTCCGCCGCAGCACTTCTATATGTCCTGCAGTCTGCGATGGTAAGCAAATTCTTTTGAAAAAATACAAATTAAGTTCTTACTGAAATGAAAATTTCATGTCACCAAGTAGAATGAAAGAGTACATCTGTAAAGAGATGCATTTTCAAGTTGAAGGTCTAATCAGGTGCCATACAAACACTAGTCCAGCCAGATGCTGAACCCTTTCTAATTGTCAAGATCAGACGACTACAAGATGTAAACTACATTGATAAGCATCCAACTAAACACAACACGCAGGCAAAACAAATAGATGACCATCAGATGGTCACGGCAGCGTCTAGCTAAACACGGCCATCCCACAAACACTCAGCATTAACTTTGCCAGCTTTCAAGAGATTCCCTATATCTTCAGGAGGATTCAAACCCAAAGTTTTGGCACGCTCCCAGCGAGCAAGCCTGCTCATCCCAAGGCATGGTCCATATGCCATGTTCAGGTCAAATTGCCTCAGAAGCTCCTCTTTTGCATCATAATCATCTGATCACAGCATATATATTCATTAAGCAACTTTGGGAATTTGGATTAATAAACACTAGAAAAGAAACAACTACCAGAAGCAAGCTCATATGACTTGCAAACAGAACAGTATATAGTAAGACGTTTAATCAATATAGAGATCTTGGGTAAAGAGATACCAACAAGCGAAATATCTCTAACCTTCAATGTCAGGAGAACCATGCGAGATAAGGGCAGGAGGTTGAGTGACATCAGATCCATAAGTGGCTGAGTGCTTTGGAGACAAAGATTTCTTCTTAGAAGAAGATGATGATTTGGCCTTTGACTTTGTTATGCCACCAGACTTCTTCTTTTGCTTGAAGAAGCCTTTCATGTCTGATTTTACTGTCGCCATACTTCCAGGTCTTCCTCTAAAACTTCAATATTTTCAAGGCTTAAAAACTTTAGATTCTTCCTTATCAACAAGTTGATAAGTGACAGCTTGCTCCTTTTTATTTTATTGCTATGAGACCTGCAACATGCTCCAAGGTTATTATAACCAGCACATAGAGAAATTCAAATAAATTTGCCTCAAAGTAGAAAGCTATAAAGGCAACATATTTCATTTAGAAAATAGAAAGTTATAAATCAAGTATAGATGACATAGTGCTCTTTCAAAAAAGATAACCAACTTGATATTGATGAAGCAAAAAAGGTGAGCTCTAAAGCCTTTATACAGCTACTTTGAATCTTCCATACGAAAAACTTTAGGTCAGAACAAAATGCTCGGAAGAGAGCATCACTCCAGGCCGATATAAAGAGCATTAACCTGTTTTTGAAAACTCTCAGCTAATTTTGTATATAACCGATTGTGACCGTTAGAATGATTAGACATAGAAATTCATATGCTTGCTGCCTTTCTTAGACCAATGTCTGAGAGCTTTCCATTCATTAACAAACAATAGCTCTTCATGGCATTAACTGGTCAGGACTATCATTGTGTCCCCTTCACACTTCTTTATGCTTTTATATTATTTTAAGATGTACTTCAAGTACCTCATATTTTACAGTTTAAATGTCAATGCTGCATTTTGCTAGTCTAAAAGTAATTACTACTAGCTTTTATACATTTCAATTGCCAGAAGTTCTTGAGAAATATTTATAAATATTTGGATTTCTTCCTTTTATGGTCAACATCATACATTACAATATTAAATACTATGAAATTTAAAATTTGCTGAGAAGTAAACCTATGGTACCTTACCATCACTAGCATTCGAAGAACTAATTTCAAAGTCATATTAGCTGATTGTAACAAAATGGAACATTTCTCATAACAAGATTTCTTTACAAACCACAGCCACGGTTATTAAACTTCTTCTTGATGACAAGAAATTCGATATTATACACACTTAATATATTTTCTTCTATGGGTTTTAGCTCTTTCTTTCTTTAATCAAAATAAACACGCAAACTAGCATTTTCAAAAACAATCCGTGACATCAAAAGCCCAACTTGAATATAACATAGATGACATGTATAGTTTTTCATGGTAACCAATAAACTACATTAACCACAAAAAGGGGGGAAAAAGCAGAAAAAGTGCACCCATAAGAACATGAAGAAAAGAAAGAAAGAAAGGGAGAACTTAGCTTTACCTTCAGGCTTCAGGGAAGAGGTGGTGACCTGGTGGTTATTGATGTAGACAATGAGTGGACAATGCCACACTGGAAAATGAGTGCATGTGAATTCGTGAGAGAAATTAGGGGAAAGTTTTACGATATGCACCAATGTCAACACAACTCGAATGTATAAAACCTTTATCTATATTTGGAACCAAGATTGAAATTTGCAATGACAGCATTACTCCTTAAGCTTAAAAATGCAGAAACATTCAACTAATTTCAGAAGTCATACAACTCTTACCAAGACAACTAATTTGAGACTGATGAAGCAAAGAATAAGCTTTAGCACCGTCGACGAATACGTTAGTAGAAAAGTTTATGTGAGGTGTATACCAAGATGCTCAACTTGATAAACAGAGTATCAATCAAGATGGCAATATACAAGAAAAAAACAACGGTCAGTGTCAGTAAACCTGAGAGAATTTAGGATTCATTAAACGGAGAACATTTCGACAACCATGGACAATTCACATTTTTGCAGACAGAGACAGATCAGTCAGCTTCAAAATGCGACCTTTTCAGTTCTTTTGCTAGTTTCAGACGCCATATACATAAAAACCCTATTCAGAAAATCTCGTAATCTTCGTACTTCAGTAATTGGTGCAATTTTTCAATTTGAAAACCTTAAACAAGCAGTAACCTTAAATTTATCTAAATTATCTTTGTCTTATCATGTTTCACTAGCATTCATACTCCGCCACTGCCAAAACTATTCAATTCCTCCAAACTCAAGAGGTTTTGATGGATCTTTTGCATTTCTTGATCAACCCTAGATATGGTAAAGATCATTTACATGACCACTTGAAATCCTAATTCAAAATTTAAACCTAAACATAATACCACCACAATATCATCCATTTTATACAAGATTTCTTCTCCCATCTTGAACACTCAAAAAATTCAAGATTATTATACTATACATATATAATTATTTTTTCATTTATTCATTTCATCATTCAAGACCGGTATCACACATATTTGAGAGAAACTAGACAGATTAAAATTGAACAAAAAAATGTCTCTAACCAGTAGAAAAGGAAAGGAAAAAAAAAATATGACCCAAAATTAACAGAAAGAAACCAAGAAAGAAAGAACTGAGCGTTACCTTCAGGGCAGACGTGGCGTCTACTCGTTAGACGACGTCGTAAGGGGAATGAGTGTGTATGTTATTTGACTGTGAGTGCGGGAGAGAGAACTGGAAAAAAGAAACGAGAGGAAGGAAGGGGGAGCACGGATTTTAATTAAGCCACCTGCCTTGTTCTTTTTTTTTTTTTTTTTTTTTTTTGGGGAAACGTTTTTCAAAAATTTGAAATTTGAATTCTTGGGTTTAGTGATAATATGTTAGGGTAAGAATGCACTACGACCATACTTTGCTACCTTAGATTAAGAACTTTAAGCAACGAGTTGCATAATTGTTAGTATTTTATAATAAGTATCATGTAAAGTATTTTGATATGTATTTTAATAACTTTTTTCATCTAACAATGTAATTTACGATACAAAAGCATATAATACATGACAATATGACTACACACCTATAATGCAATACAAAAATTTTTATATATTTGAGGTAACCTAATCCATTTATATAGCTAAATTAGAAATATTTTAACAATGTTTTAATACTTTCATCCAATTAATATGCATATATATATATATATATATATATATATATATCTAACTATATAATAAAAGATAGCCTGCTTACTGTAGCATTCCAGAATATTGGCACACGATACTGCTGCATTTGCACTATTTGCCCCTTTTGCTTTGGACCAGCTTGCAACACTTCATCTTTGGCATTTCATGGGCCTTTTGGGTCAAATAAATTAGACTCAAATTATCTAACTCAGTCAGATTTGTAAAACTAACTAACGTGTTGTATAATTTGTAACCATTGGATTATGCAACTAAAATGTAATGATTCTCTTTAGTCGTTTGTTTCATTTTTAATGAAGTGCTTATCTGAATTTTAGATTTTGAACAACAGAATTGATTCTAAACGACATCTTTTGCGCTTCTGCTGTTTGCTATCTCGTTGGTGATATATGCTTCTCATTGCATCAATTACTTTTTTCCCACTTTTCTTTGGATGTTGCAAACTAATGGCGTTATTTCCCTTTTTTCCTTGTTTTGTTCCATTTCTTATATTGTAATTTGTTTGTAGCTTAAACCTTGGAATTTCTCTCTCTCTCTGATTGGTGTTATTTTTTCATATTTTTCACTTTCTTTTTTTTCATGCTTTTCCTTTTCTATTTTTCCCATCTTTTGATGTTTATGCCTGCTCCTTATTAATTTGCTCTTTTTGTGTGTTATTCCTATTTTTATTTATACTCTCTTTCTCTAATTAAGATTTTCCTTTGCTCGAAGAAGACAGCGGAGGGAAAGAGGCTCAGAGAGGGAGCACATTGCTGTTAGAAGAGCATTGAGGCTTCCGAAGTCCTTGGAAGGTTATTGAAGACACTCAATGACTTCTATTCTTTTTTCATTTTAGGTTTTCCTTAGATTGTTTTGACCCTCCATTTTTGGATCTTTGAAATGATTACTGTTAGTTTTAGTTCCATTTTATTGAAATAGTTCTTATGATATTTTTAACTTTACACTTCAAAATAATACATGATTATTTTGCTTTAGTTAAGAAAATGTGCCAGAACTATCACTTTTCAAGTGTGCTGTATGGGAATGAATAGAAAGTCTAGCGGTTAGAGCTTTACAATTCCACTTCAGAGGTCTAGCAGTTACAGCTCTACAACTCCACCCAGAGGTCAGGGGTTCAAATCCCACCGTCAACATCCTCCTCCCCCAGTGTAATAGTATATGTTTGATTAAAAAAAATAAAGCTATATTATGTTTAGACATGTGAAACTTAATAGTATTCTATTAAAAGAGTGATGTATTGACCAAAAAGCAGAGGTGTTGGGTTCTTTCAACTCTAGAGATCGCTAAGCATCAAGGCTCCTTATATTTGTTCCTTTTTTATTCTCTAATTTGCCATCCTTCTTTTTTTTTTTTTTTTTGTCAAAAATTCAATATTTGAGCCTCCTCCTAACATATTATAAAAATGGTTCAACTAGAACTGAAGAACCAATAGAGACTAAACCATTATTGGATCTGAGAAAACACTATATTACTTTACTAAATTTTTTATAATATCTGCTGCAAGTGAAGTTTGAATTCCCAACTTGCAAGGGAAGTTTGAATTCCCAACTTGCAAGAGGGAAGATTATAAGTGCTCCCCTGACCGGCTCGATGAATTTGGTATCCTTCTCAATTCACCAGAAATCCAAGTTCTGTTTCAATAAGATCCTGACAGCTATTTGGTGGAAATTGAATAAAAATTAGAAAATTGGTACTAAGACAAGCATTATTTTCATATTTCAAGTCCCAAGATTCCTAATCTTATGCAATTCGCTCTTTGATTTTGGGCGACGATCTACAAATTTGAAGGCCTAATCTAATATAATCTAATTTAAGTTGCTATCCATTTTGGGTTTCCCAATGGCAGTTGCCGATACCAAAATTAATTTGTTTTTGGTGATTCTGCAGGTGATAGTGAAGAATTTGGACTTACATAATTGTTCAAAAAATTCTTCTTCATTTTAATGTTTTGTTTCATAGGATATTTTTATCCTAAATTCTTGATTAAATTTTTTATTTCAATAATTACAATTATATTTTTCAATGTGAAATTAGTGAAACCTTTTTTCTTTTTTAGTGTGATGACATTTATAAATGGATTTTATGTGCTTACTATAACACTTCTTGCCCCTGTTATAGGATAAGACTCAAAGCAATCAATAACTCATGTTTTATTTATATTATTTATTAATTTTTCGTAACCTTATTTTGGAATTGCATGTCTATATCATAAATTATTTTTGCCAAAAGAATGTGTTGTCAAATGTTCAATATCTGTAAGTTTATTAGTAGAACAAAGGCAGAATTAGGGAGACATAATTTTTTAAGAAAAATATGGAGAAAAATAGATTCATTTTGGTGACAATCTTAGAAGATAAATTCTCATTGGCCAAAAAAAAAAATCTTGGAAGATAAATTCTCATTTGGTTTTCACTTATGCACACATGGATGCTGTCTTCTATTATGTGGTGTTTGAAGTGTATTAAATTGAAAAAATAAAAAAGATCATTTTTCAGTTTCCTTTTAGATTTTGATGCCCTTATTACATTGTGCTTTTTTATGTTTCACTTTTGATAACAAGATTAACACGGGGGCTAACACCAAGAAAAATTTAAAATTCGAGAGTAATAAATTTCTCATTTTGTAAGGTTAAGTGGGCATATTTTGTTTAGCAACCTTATTTTGACATCTCCCATGGCAAACCAATTTAAGAATAAAGCATTATTTGTTATTAATGTGCAATACATAATTGGTAGAATTAAAGGGAAGACAAATTATTAACTAAATATCTAATTTTCTTAACATTGTTTAAATTTTTGACATGGTCTAGGGTTGTACCTTACAAGCCTAAGACCTACTAGTATCTACCTATAATATAAAAGAACACCAAAGTTAATGTAGCTACTATAATTGCCAACACATGGTGAAGTTGATTAAGAGCTTTTTGAGCAAACTTCTCCTGTTTTGTATGGTATCCAGCTCTTCTTATGTGGGTTTGGAAGGATTTTATGTCCATGGACTAAAATGCCCTTTATTTTTCTCTTTCTTTATTTGGTTGTCCAATAAGTCTGATGCTTGTGGAATGTTTATTTGTCAATTTGTCCCAACTTTTGTGCTGGATAAGTTGTGCTTGTGATCATTGCATTTTCTTTGGGTGCTAGATTGTTATATTCATCGGCTCTTTCTGCCAACTATGTCAAATTGTGGGCTTGAAGTAAACTTGTCAAGTCAGATCATTTCTTCCATCCCTTAACTGTCTTTCTCGATAATTTCTCTAACCATTGTTTCTTTCCCTCTCGAGAAAAAGGAGCAACCTCAGATTCTTCTTCTCCACTAATATGTTCTCTTCCTTTCTTCACTAAACCTTAGAGTCTTTTCTCTGCACAGAGATTTTTGTTGTCTTTTTTTTTTATTTTTTCCCTCTCTCTAACCACCTATATCATGTTTTCTTCTGACTATTTTCATTAATTACTCCCAAAATCTGCTACCCATTCTCTTTTTTTCTAATGATTTATTTTTGAAGTTTACTAATTGTTATATATTCCGTTTCTACTTGTCTATATTTTGGTTTGCATCATAAAAGATGAAAATTTGGGCTTAATCTTTTGAGACTATTTCAAGCCTCTTATGAACCAAATGAGAAAGAGAAAATAGAGTTCTTATTTATAATCTCTTTCGCCTCTGTTTTTCTAATTTTTAATGCATTTTTTTGGTATTTAAATAATTGTTTTATGGTTGCTTTCTTTTTTCCACATTAATTTGTATAGTATTATTTTAAAGTAATAATCAGTATTGACATATTGTTGGGTTAACTGAGGTTTTAGCACTATTTAAGTAAAAAATATTGAATCGTTAGCTTCTGATATGCTTTCGGTTATATATTTAACACTAATCATTTAACACAAAAACAATACTTATTGCTCCTCCAAATTGCTAAATCGAATGGAATCATGCCAATTTTATGAAGCAACCAAGATTCCTCTCAGCTTATTCTCGTCTGAGTATGCTTTTAAATCCTCTATTCTCATGGAAAACTTTGAACCTTTTTTAATGTTGTTTGTTATGGAAGGCTAAAAAACTAAGCTGACTTCAGGGCTAGAGTTTTTCATCGAAGTAGCTGCATTTCTTTGAGGTATTTGATAGTTTAATACAATAAAATGATTAGCGACATATTTATTTGTCTTGGGAGAGACTTTAGTGGTTTACATTGCTACCAATGTTGATATGTGAATTTTTTATTAGAAGATTATGATTTTTTTGTGTGGAATTAATTTTTTTTGGTCAAGGAAAGAATTGAAGATGAAATTTTATATATTTTCCTTGTGAAGTTTAGGCCCGGATCTTATCTGAGAATTTGCATGATATAAATAATCACCCAGGAGAAAGTTGACTGAACTTGCATTAGAGTTTTGGTTGATTGGGAATAAAAATATGAATTGATGTTTTTGAGTTAAGGTAGATATTGCAAGTTAGTTTTGTGTTTTGCACCTGCATAGAGCATGCTCAAAATGCAATCTTTTGATTTGTGGTGTGACGCCCCAACCAGGTCTTACTCTATAATCCTGATTGGGACGCCTGCTTGGTTCACGCTAGAACTCAAGTACAAGCAGTTATATGCTCAAAATATAATCAAACGCTAAAAGTTACATATACATTCAAAAGCTTCAAAAACTAATTACAACGTTTGAGCCACTTAGGTCTCGATTTATGTCCATTCTATAGCTATTGCTAACTAAAGAAAAACTTCTCTTTATTTCTTTATCTTTTTTCTTGTCGTTAAACACATGTAAAGAAAAGAAAATGAAACGTGGGATGAGCTTTACGCCCAATGAGGTCCATTTTAAAACTATTAGAAAAGTTCACGATAAGAATTTTTTTTTAATAGAGAAAGAAATCAAACGATATATGCAAGTGAATTCACGATATACACCCCAAGTCTATGAATCTCCGTAAAAGCAAGGGATACCAAGTAAACAAGTCATTACACGTCACGTGTCCCCAAGCCTACGAATCTTCCGTAAAAGCAAGGGATACCAAGTAACTAAGCTGATGTACACCACACCTCCCCAAACGTACGAATCTCCCGTCAAAAGCAAGGGGTACAAAGTAAACGATTCAATACCCATTATATATCCCCAACTCTACGAATCTCCCGTTAAAAGCAAGGGGTACCAAATAACCAAGTTATTACACCACCACACATCCCCAAGCCTACGAATCTCCCGTAAAAGCAAGGGATACCAGATAACCCAGCCAATACATGCCATACCTCCCCAAGCCTACGAATCTCCTGTCAAAAGCAAGGGGGTACCAAGTAAACGAATCATTATTCATCATATATTTCCAAGCCTATGAATCTCCTGTAAAAGCAAAGGGTATTAAATAAAAAAAATCATGTGATTACAAAACCGTGACTTGTAAGTAAAATTAAATTTAAGGACACTTGCTTGGCAATAATAATGACAGTTCTCATATAGTTGTAAATAAGAGCCGTATAAATAAACAATAGTCACATATCCCTATAGCGCACAAGTAGTTCATATTGAATCATATACTTTTCAAAACATCCTTCATTTTCAAATACCAGTACTAAACCATATATTTTTGTAAAACAGCAGTTCGTAAATAAGAAAGTAGCGTAGACATTTACAATAAGTCTTGAAATTTTAAGAATACCATTTGATTTCAAGTATCGATTACAAGACACATACTTTAATAAAAGAGTATTTTATACGTAAAAATAATTTTAGGACACTCACTAGTTATATTCAATAGCTAGAGGTCTTCACAGCCGTTGTTATCTAAAGTACCTACAATTTGGGGTTAAATAAGCAAATGTTTAATCTAAGATGAAAATGTATTTAACTAAAGAAGTTGGATTTCCCAGCCGTGGACAGCTTCTACACGTGGTTTCTGGTTAGAACGTAACCGCGAGAGAGTCCGCAAGACGAGGTCCACGGCTTCTGGTCATAGCTTCTTGACCAGTGTGTACTCAAATGGGCATAACTCTAGTTCTACTTGACCAAATTTTTAAAGCTTTATACCCTCACAAACTAGACTCAAATATAAACATTTCTTGTGAAGACAACTATTCCTATTAAGCATCATACCATTCCCAAATTCTCACTCAAAATCAGTTCAGAGCTTGTAGACTCAGCTCATCAGTCTAACCAAAGATCATATTTCATTTTATCATAACTTTCAATTGATGTGCCATATGAGAAAAATGATCATATTTATAGAAACTACATTTCATGGACTATAATTTTTATGAAGGCGACCAGGTCAAATTCTAAAAAAACCCATTCCAAAATTAGCCCTCAATCTGGTGCTTTACTAACCCTGTTTACACAGATTTGGTTTTCAGCCATATTCATGCCATTTCTGGGATTAATCCACAAAGAACCAGGGCATGATATATGGTTCCAATATAAATTTGTAGGACTACAACTTTTATGAAGGTCACTAGCTCAAATTTTAACAATAACAAGTTCGAAATCAGTCCCCAAATTAGCTCATCACCAACCCTGTTTGCGCAGGGTTGGTTTTTCAGTCATATTTATGTCATTTCTGGTATCAATCCACGAGTAAATGTGGCACAAGCCTTATACCATTAGAAATCCTTTTGAATCTAGTTTTCAAATCAATAAGAAGCATCCAAATCCAAGTTTTCTATACTAAGTTATGACCGATTTGCCGAAGCTAGTCTAGCTAGACTGCGTATGCGGGTTGGCTCATGCACAAACTTTTCTTATCATGAACTTCTTAGTTTCCACTCCATTTTCTTTTCCAAATCATCAACTATAACATCTTTTCTTATTAATTACACTCCATACTTAGCTACATAACAAATATAAATGAGCAAAAAGTGTAGAAAGGAAGTTACCCTTAGCTAGTGTTTCCAAGCTTCAAGTTTTGAGGTTGTTTCCCAACTTTCCAGCTTTCTTTCAACTGTCTCTCTTTTGATCTTTTAATTTTCTTTTAGCAGGAGCTCTTGTGTAAATTTTGGGTAACTTTACTTGCTAAATTGAAGCTCCACATCTTCTTCAAGAATTGGTTCTCAAAGCCTCAAGTTTCCGGCCTAAAATTCTAGCTTTGATTTTAGTTTTTCCTCCACCAGTTTCCTTTCTTTATTTCCCAACTTCTATCCTCCGTTTTTCTCTCTTTCTTTCCTTGATTTCTTTAGTTTTCTAACCTTGATCGAAGCTAGCAGCTTGTATTGTGTGTTCACCAGCTTGCTTCATCCCACAATTCTCAAAAAATGGACAGCTCATGCTGCAATAATTTTTTTTTCCAGCAAAATTCCATCCTTCAACCGGCCTTTCTTTTATTTCTTTCATTATTTTCTTTTGCCTCCTTAGCTTAATAATTCAAGCATTAAGGGCCTTGCCTAATCACTTGTTTCATCTTTCCTCCTCTCCCAACATAGTAGCACATGCCAACTTACTTCACTTTATTATTATTATTATTGTTTTTTTACTCCCAATTTTTCTTATTTCTTAAACTAGCAATCAGCTTCCCATTCTATCTTTTTCCCTTCTTGGTTCAACATGTAATAACTTAATTAGTGAACTTGCTAAGTATGTAATTAAAGATTATAATATATCACATATACATAATATAATGTTTGTAAATAGGGTAAAAAATGCGTATACTACTTAACCTTGAGGGCACCAATATCTCACGCCTAATGACTGGGTATCCTTAATTCATTTCATAGTAATATTGAATGCCCTAAATTCCATTTTTTATTCTGGCAAATAAATAAATAAGTAATAAAATAAAGAAATAAAATTCAGTAAATCGTATGTGCCCTCACATGTGTGGTAACATTTTTCTCATTTTTTGTCGATTGGTTTGACTTATATTATTCTTCTTTAGTGATCCTATCTATGTGTAATTTAAAGCATACAAATCAATATATTACAATAACTTGAATTTTCTATATCCCAAATGGAAGAAAGGAACTTTCTCATAGTTGATAAAACAAAGAAAACTTCTTCAATTGAATTAGTTTGACGAAGAAATCTTGCCATAAAGATGAATTTTGATTGAGAGTTAATACCACTTGTCGTCCTTTGATGGTGCAAATTGATTGGGCTAACTATATCTACGTCAAGTCTAAAAAGTTTAAAGTTTCTAAGTGGCTTGAGATATGTTTCCTTTCCTTTTCCTCTGGATTTTTTCTTTCCTTTGTTGGTGCAAATTGTGAGGTTATTCGAGCCTTTCCTTATTTTGTGTCATTTTGTATCTTGCAGTTTTTTTGTGTTGTAGGAGCTACAGGAGCATCACTTGGCGCCTCCAAATTTTGAAAGACTATTAGATGCAAGCATAAAGTTTCAACAGGAAATGGATGATTACTTAAGGTAATCAATCTTGCTCTAAAGCAATATTATCTAGGCACTAATTTTTTACTACAAGAAAAAATTTGCTAACTTTTAATCTATTGAGCTATAGCTGATGACCTCATGGTCTAAATCATCTAGATTTTGATGAGTATCAAACTTATGATGAAGAGTACTAATATGTTAAATGAGCTTCTATTGCAGTGACAGAAAGATAGGTTGAAAAAGAAGAAGATTGGTTATCCGGACGACCATCCGAACGTACACTGTGGACGTCCGGATGCACAAAAACATCCAAACTGAAAATGGTTAGAAGGTATCCGGACGAGGGTCCGGACGCTCATGCGGATGTTCGGACAAACACAAAAATCAAAATTCAAAATGGGCAGAAGGTATGCGGACGAGGGTCCGAATGACCATGTGGACGTCCGGACACAAGAAAATATCAAAACAAAGGGATGGCCAGAAGGTATATGGATGACCATCCGGACGTGGTAATACAGCTTCCGGATGCTGGTCCGGACGACTGTCAGCTTCCGGATGCTGGTCCGGACGACTGTCTGGACGTCCGGACCTCTCTATGAGGACGTCCGGACTAGGCAAATTGTGTCTAACGGCTAGTTTTTCTTTTTAGCCGTTAGAGGTCAGATATAGCTATTTTCTCATGATGTATAAAAGCAAAATAGTGCAGAATGTAAAGTAACTTTTGGCAATTGATACAATAGTGATTTTTGAGTGTTTCTTGTGGAAAAAAGATACTCTCACTAAGTGAGCTTCGTAATAGCAAGAGTGAATTCAAATTTGTGAATGATCAATTCAATTGTACAGTTAAAAGGGTTAGCTAGATAGCTGTAAAACTTCCTAGTTCAACTAGAGAGTGTCTAGGGTAAGTGAAAAGTGATCCAACTTATTGTACAAGTTGACATTGAGTCACAAAACAAAGAAAGGAATTCAAGTGATCAAGGCTCCAAGTTTGTAAGCTTGGAAGCAAATTGAGTTTGTGTATCTCAACTTTTCTCTTGTTTGAATTTTGTGTCTATTGTGTTTATCTTCCATGTTGATTCTTGCATCATAATCTTAATTGATCATTTAGATAACTTGGTAAATTTATTTTGTTTTGAGAAAAATTATTGTAACCAAGTTTATTTTGAAAGAAATCTAATTCACCCCCCCTCTTAGGTTGCATTTGAGCCAATAATTAGTATCAGAGATTGGTTTCCTTTTTTTATAGCCTAACAAGCTATGGGAGATCCATGGCAACCTCAAATAATGCTTTATTTTTAGAAGGACAATCAATTACTAGACCTCCTATGTTTAATGGAGTGAATTATATTAGTTGGAAGGCTAGGATGAAAATTTTATTACAATCTATTGATATTGAGTTTTGGTATATAGTGAATGAGGGTCCATATGAAGCATACATTGTCAGTCAAAATACCGGTACCCGTAGACAAAAGACTAGACAAGAACTTACTCCCATTGATAGAACCAACCTTACTCTTAATGCCAAGGCTATGAATGTATTATTTAATGCTTTAGATGCAAATGAGTCAACTAGAGTAAAGGGGTGTAAGACGGCTAAAGAAATTTGGGATAAATTGAAGGATATTCATGAAGGTAGTGACAATATTAAAGAGCAAAAGAAAGCCTTATTAGTTACTAAGTATGGATCTTTTAAGATGGAGCCTCATGAAAACATTGACAAAATGTATTGTAGATTCAATGACATAATTAAGGATTTAGAGGCTTTACAAAAGGAGTATAGCTTAGATGAGAAAAATAGAAAGATTTTAAATGCATTACCCAAGGAGAGAGAAAGTAAAGTCATAGCCATAGAAGAAGCCAAAGATCTAAATACTATGCCTATTGAATTTCTTATAAATTCTTT
>JAMWEH010000581.1:0-52600 GCA_024721245.1 Mitragyna speciosa | reverse complement strand
GGATGTTACAAGGAGTGTAGAACCCATTCAGTGACTAGAGCAGAAGGATACTGTTGGGCTGGTTTTCACCCAACTGGTAAGGATGTGAAAGAGAATGAAAGAAAGAAGAGAGCTGAGAAGGAAGGATGGCAAGTCCCCACTCTATATTTCCCCCCACTTTTATCATAGCTTTCGAGGTCCTGGGTATACTATCTCTGAAATTGCAATGAGGATGAAATGTCGAAGAAGGAATGAGCCGCCTGTTTATCGGAATGACTGATATTGAGGGAGCATTGACACTGCCAGTTTCGATGAAATTGAAGAAGGGGCATTGAACAACTGCCGATTATCTCCCTATGCAAAGGGAGTTTCGGTAAATTTGGGATCCAGTTCTGCTCAACGTCCAAATCTAGACAGAGCCTAGAGTGGACTTTTTTCTTTTATGTTAATAGAGTCAGGCTCATATCATGTTTTGCATTTTACTTTTCAATGAAAATGGTTTTTAAACCTTTCTTTAAAGTTGAATTGCGTCTTTATATTTTCCTTGAAGGATAGTGCCACACTTCTGTGGTTGTACATATTCCACTTTTTTAAATTAATGCATTCTGAGTTTTAATGAGATGAAGATTATGTTTTTGTCTATTCATTTATGTATTCTTTACTTTATTTTTTTCAGATGGCCGAAAATAACTGCTTATGATCCTTTGGATGTCACTTTACTTGAAACCAGATGATTGCAATTTCGATATCTCTCTGAATTCTGAAATAGTGCAAGCCGCTGATGAGAATGAGAGTGATATCGAAGAAGATTATGATTCCGTACTTAAGAATCTTGAACAATACGAGGAAAAACTCAAGCCAAACCTGGAAGAAACAGAAACTATTAATATTGGCACTAAGACAGAGGTGAAAGAAGTTAAAATCAGTGTGCATTTAAACAAGAAGCAGAGAAATGAAATGATTGAATTCCTCACACAGTTTCAAGATGTGTTCGCATGGTCATATGATGATATGCCTGGAGTTTCTACTGATATAGTAGTTCACCGATTGCCCACTGACCCAAACTTTCCTCCAGTAAAAGCAAAAGCCTCGTAAATTCAAACCCGAAATGAGCCTTAAGATTAAAGAGCAGATAGTCAAGCAATTCAATGCCAATATCATTGTTGTGTCCCACTATCCCGTTTGGCTATCGAATATGGTTCCGGTTCTCAAAAAGTCGGGAGAAGTGCGAGTTTGTGTGGATTATCGGGATTTAAACAAAGCTAGTCCAAAGATGATTTTCCTTTACCCAATATTCACATTTTGTTGGACAACACAGCAGGACATGAAATGGATTCGTTCATTGATTGTTTCGCTGGGTACCATCAGCTCTTGGTAGCAGAAGAAGATAGGGAGAAAACGTCATTCATCACTCCATGGGGTACATTCTGTTATAGAGTCATGCCTTTTGGACTGAAGAATGCTGGGGCCACTTATCAAAGGACTATGACTACGTTGTTTCACGACATGATCCACAAGGAGATAGAAGTTTATGTGGATGACATCATAGTCAAGTCTAAGAGGTCCGAAGACCATTTGGTAGATTTGAGAAAATTGTTTGAAAGGTTGAGGAAATATAGTTTGAGATTGAATCCTGCAAAATGTGCTTTCGGATCTCCTGCTGGAAAGTTATTGGGATTTATTGTTAGCAAGAAGGGTATCGAGATAGATCCCACAAAGATAAAAGCTATACGGGAAATGCCAATTCCAAAGACACAGAAGGACGTGAAAAGTTTTCTGGGAAAGATAAATTTCATCGGCAGATTTATCGCTCAGTTAACCCTCACTTGTGAGCCACTGTTTAAGTTGTTAAGGAAGAATGCCCCAATGGATTGGAACGATGATTGTCAGCAGGCTTTTGATAAGATTAAAGATTATCTGTTGAATCCCCCTGTCTTAGTGCCACCAAAGCCAGGCCGACCACTCATCATGTATCTCTCAGTTCTGGACGGAGCGATGGGTTGTGTCTTGGGTCAGCATGATGATTCAGGAAAGAAGGAGCAGGCAATTTATTACTTGAGTAAGAAGTTCACGGCTTATGAGGCGAACTATTCATTCTTGGAAAGGTTGTGTTGTGCATTAGCTTGGGCTGCTCAGAAACTCAGACATTACCTTCTTGATCACACCACCTACCTTATATCTCGATCAGATCCTTTGAGGTACTTACTTGAGAAACCGATGCCCACTGGACGCATGGCTAAATGGCAGATGATTCTCAGTCAATTTGACATTGTGTTCACAACTCAGAAGGCAGTCAAGGGTCAAGCTATTGCAGATCATTTGGCAGGGAATCCCCTAGAAGATGATTATGCACCCTTGCACACTTATTTTCCGGATGAAGAGATATTGTTTGTGGGAGCAGTAGATCATACGAATGAGGAATCTTCGGATGGAGGTTATTCTTTGACGGTGCCTCGAATTCGTTCGGAGCAGGGATAGGTGCAGTTCTGATATCACCTGATGGAAAACATTATCCTGCTACAGCTAAGTTGAAGTTTGATTGCACTAATAACATGGCCGAGTATGAAGCTTGTATTTTGGGTTTGAAAATGGCATTGGATATGGATATTAGGGAGTTAGCAGTGTTTCAGTGATTCTGACTTGTTAGTTCATCAAACATTGGGAAAATGGATAACTCGGGATTCTAAGATCATTCCGTATCATTGTTGCTTACTCACTCTTGCCAGGCAATTCAAAACCCTGGAATTCACTCACATTCCGCGTACCTCGAAATATATTTGCAGATGCTTTAGCAACTTTGTCTTCCATGATCAGTCACCCTGATAATATGGTGATCGATCCCATCTCCATCAAGATTCAAGAAGAACCAGCTCACTGTCTGCGCATTGAGCGGGAACCCGATGGTCTCCCATGGTTTCATGATTTGAAAGAGTATTTAAAGAATGGACTCTATCCCTCGGGCATCAGTACAAGAGCTAAGAATTTTCTCCGAAGGATGTCTATGAGATTTTTCTTGAACGGAGAAGTATTGTATAAAAGGTCAAGCGATCTAGGCCTTTTGAGATGTGTAGATGAAGAGGAAGCTGAATATTTGATGAGGGAAGTACACAGCGGCGTGTGCGGGCCACATATGAATGGACACTTGCTGGCTAAGAAGATAATGAGAACCGGACATTTTTGGCTCACCATGGAGCATGACTGTGTTGAGTTCGCCAGAAAGTGCGTTAAGTGTCAAATGCATGGTGATGTGATACATGCTCCTCCCTCAGAACTCCACAGTATGACTGCTCCTTGGCCTTGTTCAATGTGGGGAATGGATGCGATTGGAAGCTATTGATCCTCCCGCTTCAAATGGCCATCGATTTATTTTAGTAGCAATAGAGTATTTCACTAAGTGGGTTGAGGCCGAGTCTTATCGGCACGTGACTAAGAAAGTGGTAGCTGATTTTTTGAGAAATCATATTATCTGTCGTTTTGGGGTACCAGAGACATTGATTACAGATAACGCGAAGAATCTCAACAATGACTTGGTGGATGGGTTGTGTGAACAGTTCAAGATCAAGCATCGAAACTCCGCCATCTATAGACCTCAGATGAATGGAGCTGTAGAGGCTGCCAATAAGAATTTGAAGAAGATCATTCGAAGGATGACTGACACGCATCGAGATTGGCATGAGAAGTTGCCCTATGCACTGTTGGCATACAGGACCGCTATAAGAACTTCTACTGGGGCAACTCCATATTCTCTTATGTATGGGATGGAAGCAGTATTGCCAGCAGAAATTGAGATTCCTTCTCTGCGTATATTGATGGAAGCCCAGTTGGAAGAAGTTGAATGGGTCAGGCAACGTCATGAGCAGTTAACATTGATTGATGAAAAACGGTTGAATGCTGTTTGTCATGGACAGTGCTATCAAAGGCGAATAGCCCGTGCTTATCAAAAGAAGGTTAAACCTCGCCAATTCAAAATCGGAGACAAAGTCCTAAAGCGAATTCTCCCAATCCAAGAGGAGGCTAAGGGTAAATTTCGCTCCAAATTGGCAAGGTCCATTCATTGTAAAAAAGGTGCTATCAGGAGGAGGCCTTATTCTGACGGAAATGGATGGTCAGGTGTTTCCCAGATCATAATTCAGACATGGTAAAAAAGTTCTACATTTGATTGGTAAGTTTTCTTTTAAAATTATTGCAAAAAGAGGACGGATCAAAGGCGGGCCTTCTTTCTTTTCCCTTAAACATTTTTCCCTAGTTTTTTCCCATTTGAGCCTTTAGAATCTATGATTTCGCTTCATAACCCACTTGATGGTCGCACCCCATATTGGGGCAAATTTTACTTATTGACTGTTGTGTTAAAAAAAAAAAAAAAAAAAAGGGGAGGAAAAATGATACAAAAGAAAAACCCCATGGAAAGTAATAAACTGGGGCAAGAAAAAAAAAAAGAAGAGAGAGCCCAAAAGGGCAAAGAATAAAGTTAGGATAAGTATGTCTGAAAATGCGACCGTCAAATAATCAACCTTTTTCATGAATTCTGCTTTCCGACCTTAACCTTTCAAGCACCTTACCTGACCCCGTTACAAAAGCCGAGAATGTTACCGACCTCCGTCTTTATTTTGTGATAATTTTTTGAAATGAAAATTTACAAATCAATAAGGCATATGATGTTAATATATCCATCCCTAATCAATCAAGGGAGGATTGTCTTACTGATGCCAAATATTTTTATACCAGTCTGATTTTATGAAACAGGAATGATCGATCAGGATTTGAATGTTGAGTGTTTCTTTTTCTCTCTACAAAAGCCAAAACCCAAAAGGGCGCTTAAAAAAAATGAAAAAAATAATAAAAAAAAGAAGAAGAATGCAAAAGTGAAAAAAAAAAAACAAAAAAAAAAAAGAAAAAAAAAAAAGAAAAAAGGAAAGGGAGGGAAACCTCGGTGAAAACCTGAAAGGGCGCTGAGGTGGGAAGATTACAAGCCAAAGGCTCACAAGTGAGGAAGTAGAAATACACCTATGGTAGATGTGGAATTCTTTGCAGAAGCTGGTGACCTTGGTTACTTGAGAATTTTCTTCTGTATTGATTCATCTTGGAGCAATCTCGGAATTCAAGTGGAATGACATCCAGAGGATCAAAATGGCAGATTTCTTCGGAGTCGTCGCTGGAAATAATTTTTCATTCGAACATAATGATTAGTTGTTATTGAAAGTTTATATATACATATACGAAAATATTTAGTGTACAAAATTTCTTTTGTCGTTGCATCTGTCAGATTTTTCGGTAATATATTCATTTTTCATCTTTTTCAAAACTATGACATTTTTTGTGTCTTAGTGCAATATAAGCAAAAGTGATCCCAAATTTATCGAGATCTTGAGAGGCATATGGGTGAGCACACAAGG
Source organism: Mitragyna speciosa (assembly GCA_024721245.1). NCBI lineage: Eukaryota > Viridiplantae > Streptophyta > Magnoliopsida > Gentianales > Rubiaceae > Mitragyna > Mitragyna speciosa. Next base: position 47,228 of record JAMWEH010000581.1, on the reverse strand, counting down.
CATTTATCGCAAATCATGGATCAGAGAATTTAGGGATCAGAAAATATCATGAAGCAAGGGCCGGAGACCAGTTCAGGATCCTGGATCACGATACTCATGTTTATATGCAATAAGTGGATCAAAGGACTGTCAAGTGGTGGCATAACTTTCACAACTATTGTTATCTTTCTCTCTTTTGCAGATTTGGTCACACTATCTCCAATTCAGATTTTGACAAGACTAACAACTGAGGCAAGTTTGCTAAGTCAATGATAGTTTGATCAAGGGCACCGCAAAAAAAAAAAAAAAAAAAAAAAAAAAAAAAAAATTGAAAATTTTTGGGGTTAGTCATGATAATTCATGTTTGCAGCAAAGTTTGAAAAGAATATTATATATTGAGATGGGTAGTCAGAAAGTTTAAATCAAATAAGATTTTAATGTTTTCATTTGGCACCTAAACGTTGAAAAGAGTGATTTCAAAGGGTTTTGACACCCTACACTGGGGCAAAATTTTTTGGGAAAATTTTGACAAGTTACGTTGATTTGGATGCAACATTTGATGATGACTTCTAAGTTTTTGATGTCTTAATTTGGTCAGTGCATCCGTCCAGCAAGTCTGGTCGGCATCTTTTATTTATGTTTCCAAGTCTGGCAGCCCAGACCTTGCATTAATAATTCCTTGGCAGCCCAGGATCATTCATTTACTTTTCCAAGTTGGCAGCCCAACTTTGCATTCATTAACCTTGGCAGCCCAAGGTCATGCATCCGTCCAGCAGCCTGGTCGGCATCTTTTATTTAGGTTTCCAAGTCTGGCAGCCCAGACCTTGCATTAATGATTCCTGGCAGCCCAGGATCATTCATTTACTTTTTCCAAGTTGGCAGCCCAACTTTGCATTCATCAACCTTGGCAGCCCAAGGTCATGCATCCGTCCAGCAGCCTGGTCGGCATCTTTTATTTACGTTTCCAAGTCTGGCAACCCAGACCTTGCATTAATGATTCCTGACAGCCCAGGATCATTTATTTACTTTTTCAAGTTGGCAGCCCAACTTTGCATTCATTCAACCTTGGCAGCCCAAGGTCATGCATCCGTCCAGCAGCCTGGTCGGCATCTTTTATTTATGTTTCCAAGTCTGGCAGCCCAGACCTTGCATTAATGATTCCTGGCAGCCCAGGATCATTTATTTACTTTTTCAAGTTGGCAGCCCAACTTTGCATTCATCAACCTTGGCAGCCCAAGGTCATGCATCCGTCCAGCAGCCTGGTCGGCATCTTTTATTTATGTTTCCAAGTCTGGCAGCCCAGACCTTGCATTAATGATTCCTGGCAGCCCAGGATCATTTATTTACTTTTTCCAAGTTGGCAGCCCAACTTTGCATTCATCAACCTTGGCAGCCCAAGGTCATGCATCCGTCCAGCAGCCTGGTCGGCATCTTTTATTTACGTTTCCAAGTCTGGCAGCCCAGACCTTGCATTAATGATTCCTGGCAGCCCAGGATCATTTATTTACTTTTCCAAGTTGGTAGCCCAACTTTGCATTCATCAACCTTGGCAGCCCAAGGTCATGCATCCGTCCAGCAGCCTGGTCGGCATCTTTTATTTATGTTTCCAAGTCTGGCAGCCCAGACCTTGCATTAATGATTCCTGGCAGCCCAGGATCATTTCATTTACTTTTCAAGTTGGCAGCCCAACTTTGCATTCATCAACCTTGGCAGCCCAAGGTCATGCATCCGTCCAGCAGCCTGGTCGGCATCTTTTATTTATGTTTCCAAGTCTGGCAGCCCAGACCTTGCATTAATGATTCCTGGCAGCCCAGGATCATTATTTACTTTTCCAAGTTGGCAGCCCAACTTTGCATTCATCAACCTTGGCAGCCCAAGGTCATGCATCCGTCCAGCAGCCTGGTCGGCATCTTTTATTTATGTTTCCAAGTCTGGCAGCCCAGACCTTGCATTTATGATTCCTGGCAGCCCAGGATCACTTATTTACTTTTCAAGTTTGGCAGCCCAAACTTTGCATTCATCAACCTTGGCAGCCCAAGGTCATGCATCCGTCCAGCAGCCTGGTCGGCATCTGTTTGTTTATGTTTCCAAGTCTGGCAGCCCAGACTGTGCATTGCATTAATGATTCCTGGCAGCCCAGGATCATTTATTTACTTTTTCAAGTTGGCAGCCCAACTTTGCGTTCATCAACCTTGGCAGCCCAAGGTCATGCATCCGTTCAGCAGCCTGAACGGCATATGTTTATTTACATTTTCAAGTCTGGCAGCCCGGACATTGCATTTGTCTTGTCGGTATTTGTTTTGTTTAGCAACCTGAACTCATTCTTTCGTCTTTTAGTTTAAGCACTTTGCTTTGTCTTGCAGTCTCGTACCAATCGATGTTATTTTGTTTGGCAATTCGAATATTGCATTTCTTTCTTTTTGATCACAAGTTTGAACTCTTGTTTTACCATTTGTAATTGCGTTTCACATTTACCATTCACCTGCATCGGAACTACGTTCGACCTGATTCCCTTCACCGGGATACGTAGGCAGCTCTTTTAGAGCTCGGTCACATGTTTTTATGATTCATCCATTCATTGGTTTACGTTTCAGCACATTCTTATACTATGCATGTTTAGATGTTTTAGTTTACATTTTTATCTGTTTCTACATTTTAGGTGAGTCAAAATTTGGTGTTGTCTACGTCTTTGTCTGAAATCTCTACGAGATTCCCGACAAAGAGGGGCAAACTGTAGACACCAAATTTTGACACACCATTTATTTTCAAACACTGGGGGGGCATGTTTGCACTTTTTAGGACAAATTTTAAATTTTAATAATCTCGGGGGGCAGAATAGTAATTTTATCCTGTAAATATTTTTCTATCAAATTTTGGGGGTTTTAAATTCATATTTTTACTTTTATATGCATTTATTAATTTCTTATGATTTTTCTGAATTTAATTGGTATTTTTTGTATTTTTACTAACACAAGGGCAAAATGGTAATTTCATCTTCGCGAATACCATTTTAGTTCATTTTAGTTTCAAACTTCATTGTTGTAATTCTTTAGGCATGTTTCTTAATTTCTTGATTTTTCAGAGATGATTATTATTTTTCTGTGAATTTTCATTGTCCCGAGGGCAAAATCGTCATTTTACAAATTAATTTCATTTTTCATCAATTTTGAGTCAAAAATGCATTTTCTAGTATTTTAAGCTTATTTGTAATTTTTGATAATTTTCTGAGGACAATAGCTATTTTTCTGTGAATTTTCATTGTCCGAGGGCAAAATCGTCATTTTACAACTTAAATTCATTTTTTGTCAAATTTTGAGTCAAAAAGGCATTTTCTAATGTTTTAAGCTTATTTTTAATTTTTGATAATTTTTTGAGGCTAATATATATATTTTTCTGTGAATTTTGTTATATAAGGGCAAAATTGTCATTTCACATTCTAAACTCATTTTTCACCAATTTTTGGTCCCAAAATTCGTTTTTAGATTTTAAAGCATGTTTCTAAGTTTCTAATTTTTCTGGAGTGAATTAGTGTTAATGAATTTATTATTTATATTTTTCTTGATTTTTTATTGTGAAAGAATAATTTTTAAAGGATAAAGTTGTAATTTTGTAGTAAGGGCATTTTGGTCTTTTAGCCCTTTCTTGGAGGTTAAGACTTGTGCAGTGTAAATACCCCACTTGGGGAGAGAGAAAAAAGGAAGAAAAGAAGAAAACCCTAAAACATCTTTTGATTTTACCCTAATAGATCAAAACACATTCTCACACCCAAAAAAACACACACTAGAGCCGCCAGCTTTATTTTCTGCTTACTGTTCCTGGTTTCAATTTTCTGTTCATCCTTCTTCAAGTTAAAAGAAACCAGACCAATTAGTCCAGCAAATCCCAGCCTGCAAACCCCACTACCGTACCCAGAATCACTAGCCCTCTACCATCTCCTCAACCTCTCCAAACCCCTTTAACAGCCACCTCCTCCTCCAAGAGCACAACTTGCAGAGATCAAACAAAACCCAAGCAAGCCATCCCATAAGCTCAGTTGAAAGGCCAACTATGCCCAGAAACAACAAAATTAACACCAGCACACGAAATAAATAATCCAATTAATCACAATCCACTGCTCATGGCCACAGAAACCAGAAATATTTCCATCAACCGCACAGAAAAATCGTTGCAATTTCACCAACAAATCCACGGCCTCTCCCACAGCCATCAATTTTGAGTCCTGTCAATTACTGCCGGCAAAGCAACTCACACACCACCAGTCACCACTTCATTCCACCATCCCCACCGTATCAAGCCCCACCGCATTACGTCCATTACCAGAGAGCAGATTGCACACACAACCAGAATCACAGCACCCAAATAAACTCACAGTCACAAACACTTGCACACACAGACACAATTTGCACAAACAATCGCGCACAGCTACACATCACAGGCACATTTCAATCACACGCATCACACAAAAGCAAGCTCAAAGCAAAATTCCCCTATGCAAACACCCCAAATTGACACATTCACATCTGCTCCCTTCTCCACTGTCGGTGTGGCAGTCACCAAATCGCAGCCCTCCCACTCCACCAGCAGTTTGAAACAACCACCGAAAATCCCTTTCCCTGCCCCTGCACACCACCGTTAGAAAGGGGGATTAGAAGAGAGTAATACATAGAGTGATTAAGAGAAAATCAGAAAAAGAGAGAGCTGGATCGATAGAAAAGAAAAGATGAGACAGAGAAAACTGAGAGGAGAGTGAGAGAGATTGAGAACGAGAGATCAGAACAAAAAGGAAAGAACGGAGCTGCAGAAAAAGAGGAGACTGGAAAGCTGAAAAACAGAAAGAAAGAAAGAGAGAAAGAAAAGAGAGGCGAGAACTTCGGCTGATCTAAAAATTTGGTACAAATTCTGTAAACAAATTGGAGTTTGGGGAAAGTATTATTGTTGAATTTAAAGCTGGTTTGATGTTTTAGGAATGGGACGCAGATGTAGAGGATTTAGTATTATAATACTTAGGGATGCAGGGAGGATGAAAGTGACGAAATTGAAGGGGATAATTTTTTCTGGAAGGAAAGCATTTGGAGAAGTTGATTTCGGGTGGGGTAGGGTCTCGGTAAAGACGCAGACACAGTTGGTTATGGGTCAACAAAATTGATTCTACTAGTTAGTATATTTTATTAGATTAGTTAGTCTACTTCACTTCTTTATTAATTAATTCCTTTTAGTTTAGTGGTTTCGTTGCTTTACTTATGTACTGTTATTGATGTGTTTAGTTCAATTTAGTGTTTGATTTGAGCAATCCATAGTTAATTAATTTAGTCTTCATTTACTTTTTATTTTTATTTTTATTTTTTATTTTTTTCTTCCCTTTGTTTTTGGGATATTTTGTAACAAAGTAAATATTCATGGTTCAATCCTCACTTTCTTTGAGTATTGTTAATTGCCCAAAATTGTTTTTATGCCATGCAATTGAGTCTCCAATTTTTTAACAAATTGACCCCCCCCCCAATTCTAATTTCTTGCAACCAAGTTCTTCTTATTAATTGCAATTAAGCCCATTAGTTACTGAAATTTATATTTTGTGCCCTTTTACTTGCTTAAATTTACATTTTTGCCCCCCGTTTATGTGATTTTATATATATATATATATATATTTTTTTTTGTTTTACCCCTTGAGTTCTATTGATTTTTATTTTAGCCCCGTAGTTGCTAAAATTCATTTTTTATCTCAATTTGTCAATACTCATATATTTTAGATTTTATTTGTTTATACCGAGATACCTTGACTTGTTTGTTCATGTTGGGTAGTATTTGTACCGGGTCTTCAAAAAGGTATTTTCGTTACTTTTTAATTGCCTCTTCATGTGCTCCAATATGCTCTAATGTGATTTTATGTAGTATTTTAATTTGTTCATTTCTTATTTTATATATTCGTTGAGTATTTAAGTAGTTATTTGGTTTGATTTTGAATTTTTATTATTATTTTAGAAAAATATAATATTTTGTATTTAGTTAGTCAATGTAATTTTTCTCATATTTTAGCAAAATCATGTAATTAGATAGAAAATGTAATAGAAAGGGCATTTTAAATTTTTCCCCTTGAATTGTAAATTAAGCTCCCCCGGTGTAATAGTTAGGGTTTATTTGCTTTTGCGTGCTTATGTGTTTATTTCTTTTACCGCTTTCCTTAGGATTTTTGCATCTAGAATATTATGCTTATGTGTTATGTGCTCCTATGTGACCTTACATGTTTTTATATGTTTAATATGCTTTTAATTCATGCTTTAAATTCATGATTTATGGTATTTCGTCACCACACTAGTCCAACGCTAGTTGTGGCTTTTTCTCTTCCCGCTAGTCCAACGCTAGTGGGATCTTTTTTTAGAACGGGCTAGTCCAACGCTAGACCCTTAGGGCATTTTAGTGTTAGGTGCATTCGTGTGCATTTCACATTCCACGCACTTTTAATTTTTCTTTTTGCCATGATTTTATTATTACTCTTATTTATTATTATTATTATAATTATTTTAACACATTTTTCAAATGCATCGACATTTAGGTTGCATCTCACTTAGACTTTAGGACATTTGTGTGATTCGACTAGAAATAGTCGCCTACTCACGTGGGAAGCGGTGGCGTACAGGCCGTTCCCCCCTCCGTGAGTAGAAACATTCAGTCACGTGTTATTAGTTCCCCGTACCCGTCATGTTGCATACCCATCTTCTTCAATCACTTATTATCTATATTACTATTTTGCTTTTCTTTTTGCATTTCATTTTACATTCACACTCGTGACTCCCTCAAGGTTTCGATTCGGGTTTCGCAATTAATGCGATAATTCCGACCAAGCCTTGACGGGACATTCCGACCCTTTCGATACTCACATTTAGACTTAGGATCCGCATTCATTTAGATACACCCCAAAACGCGATAGAACTTAGGGTTAATTTAGGAAATTTTGATTAAACCTCGCAACTAGCCTCGACTAGGTTGAAAGGGTGCCTTAGGCGCAAGCATTTGCCTTCCCTTTCTTCAAATGTGACTCCCGGACCTTTGTTTTTCTCTCGTTTTTCGTAGACCGGAGTCGAAAAAGGGTTTTAAATTATTTTTCTAAAAATTTTACTTTTTTTTGTTTTGTTTAAACAATTTTTCGGGTGACTTGGTACACCCTAACTCAGTACCAAGTGGCGACTCCATTTTTCTAAAATAAAACCCTTTTTCAAAAAAATTAGTTGGCCAAACCTGTCGCACTTTTAGTCCCGGCCTTGTTTTCTTTTAAAATACCATTTTTCTTAAAAATACACTTTTTCAATAAAAATTCGATTTTTCACACACGTGCACGATTTTTCCCAAAAAACTTGCTTTTTCAAAAGGGTCATTAGACTAGACCGTCTTTTTGGGACGCAACAGTCAACCCCACGAGCACCCTTACACACCCGCACGATTTTTTCGGACGCGACAGATGGCAAAGTACCGGTGTCGACACGAGTCGACACGGATCCGGGTACAAGATCCGGGTCAGACTCGGTCAATCTGAAATGGATACGTTGACTGTTGATGAAGATTAAACTATCAGCCACTGCCGACACATGTAGAGGAAGAAGAGAGAGAAGAAAAGAGATGTAGAGACAGAGAAGCAAGAGAGATGAAGAAGAAACATGGATCTGCGTTTCTGGCCTGGTGGAGAACATGGAATTAGGAAGAGAAACAAGAAGATGGAGGGTGGAGACAGGGATTAAGAAGAGAGACGCAGCGTCTGAGTTGCAGAGAAGAGACGGAGACGAAGAGAAGCGGCAAAGTGAAGACCGAAGCGAGAAGAAGCAGACTAGAAAAATCATGACTTTACCCTCATTATCTTTTGTTTTTTTTTTTATTTGAGAAACGTGGGTGGTGGGCCTTTAGCCCTATATTTTATTCCCTTCTCTTTTAAATTGAAAATTCATGCTTTTGCTAATCCATGTTATATATATTAATTCTATCTGCCTATTATGTCGAGAAAAAATAAAATATAATTTTTAACTTTCTTTAATTTTTACAATTGTGGTTCATAAAATTATTTATGCCAGGTTAAACTTATGTAAGTATGTTGTCTCATCTGCAATTTTTTAGTTGATTATATTTTAGTTATAATAATTAAAATTTTCTAAATAAAATCTCAAGGATTTTATTAACATGATAATAATTAAAAATGTTCTAAACAAATAGCACTAGAACTTTGAATTTGATTGGTTTGTTGCGAGAAGAAAAATTTTTGAAAACCAGTCAATCAAACAAATTTTGAAGGACTCCATTTTTTACGTACCATCAGTTGAACAACATGAAAGTTGTAAAAATTTCTATATTTCAAAAAACCCAAGACAATAAAATTGTAAAAATCTAATAATTTGCAAAACACATAATAATGATAAAATTTATTTGTTTTTTCTACTCCATCAGTCATTTATTAAAATCTATCTTGAAAAATCATATCAACATCCGTATGTTGATCCATGTTTCTCCTAAAAGGTGCACTCAAATCCTACAAATTATTCTTTCCTGAAAAAAAAAATCCTACAAATTATTCTTCCAAGTATAATATCATTTGATTATGCTTTAGTTATAGCATCAGAACTTAAAATTTTTTTTTGATAGTTACCTTGCTAATTTTCTTTACTTGATTCTTATTCTATGTCATTAAGGGACATAACATATTAATATTTTCCATTATGGAATCTAATCTAGATTAAACTGTCCTCTTAACAAAAATTATTTAACCAAAAATTATCGTTTGTGTACAATTTTGTGTATGAAGTAATGAATTTGAAAAAAAAAAAGAGAAAAAAGATTACTGCAATTTAAAGTGATACTATTATTCAAATTGAAAATTTTGTTAATATAAACTAACTTAGATTTAAAATCTAAAGTGATAATTTCAAATGAGCTGATATTTAATATGATTAAAGATCAATTAAAGTGACAACATCCAGTGTATTTTAAATATAAATTAAAGTCATACTATAGTTTAAGTTCTTGTGTTAAACAACGTGTACTATTTACATCATTATTGTGTTATGTATTGAATTTAAATAATACTATAACAAGGAACACAAAGAACTAATATTCAAATATATATGAATTTAAACTAAATTGTTAAAAAAATTTAATTTACCAATTAGAAGTGGCATGTGAATATCAAATGTAGTACTAAGACACAACACAAGAAAACATTCAATTGCATACGAACTTATATCAAATAACACTGAATGAAAATATAAGTCAATTAATTAAACAAATGTAAATTTTACATCATTTTAATGAAAGTTCAACTTTGTTCATAAAATAAAAAGTGTATGCTTAATGTCCTTTAGATAGGGGTGAGCAAAATTTGTTTTCTCCAAATTTTCATTCAATTTTAAACTGAAATTGAAAATTCAAATTTTTAAAAATGAAAATTGGAATGGAAATGGAAAAAATTTCAATTCATACTATCAATTTACAAACAAATTAGGATTTGAAGTTTTTCATTTTGGAAATTTCGATTTTGATTTAAAAATAAAATCGGATATCCAGTTTCATTTTCATATTTGACTTCAAATATATGTGTGTATGCGCACATATGTATATATGTGTATATGTGTGTGTTTGCGTGTGTGTGTACACAAACACATGCATATGTACACACACGTATACATAAATTTATACATATACATATTCATATATGTATGTATATGTATATATACACATATAGATATATATATATATGTATATATATATAGATATGTATGTACATATGTGTATACACATGTGTGTGTGTTTTTGTGTATGTGTGTATATGTTGTATATACATACATATATAGATATGTATGTATACACATATCTATATATACAAGTATGTGTGTGTATACGTATGTGTGTGTGTGTCTATATACACACATACATACACATATATGTATATGTAGATATATCTACTTATGACATATCTATACACACACACACAAAGATATATATATATACATGTATACAATATACATACATACGTATACATACACATTTACATATACATATGTACATATATGTATATAGATAAATAAGTTTACATTTTGTTAAATTATATATAATAGCGACGTGTTATACAAAATTAAGTTGCCCAAAGTAATTATATTATTCCAATTTTATTAATGAAATATATATGCCAAGCTCGTAAAAAATGTTTAATTAAAATTTTTAGCTAACACATTATTTGTCACAAAAATTTACATGTTATAACTTATAAATATTTATACTTGGTCATTCCTAATTTAATTAATTGAAAAAAAAATAAGGATGAAAGACATGATTTGGCGGCAAAGTTTGGCGGTTCGTGGATCAAGATGACAATCAGATTCCAAATGGCCAACGTCTTTAGACAATAGAATAGGCTGAAGTCTATTTTGACTTTTTGAACACTTATAAAATATTGAATATATTTGTTTCAGGATTAGTATTGTAAACCAAAGCCAATAAGCCGTTCCACTATCTTCTTCTCAAATACAAAGAATAGTTTCCTCTGCTCCTGTTTCTATCTCTCTCTGTATTGAAGGCAAAATCCTTCTTTCTACCGGAACCAAAGATCAGACAAGGAAGATCATCAGGCAACAAATTCAAGTAAGGAATTTTTCTCAACTTATAAATTCATCAATTAATGTCTGCTTCTAGCAAAGGGAAACAAAAGGGAGTTCTAAGACCACCAACATCTGTGGGATGTCAATTTGATGATAAACCATTATGGAATCATGTGAAAGTTTTAAATCTACCTTCAGGAGGAGGGGGGAATAGACAATGGTCATGCAACTATTGTAACAAAAAAGTGACTGGATCATATTCAAAGGTAAAAGCACATCTTCTGAAACTACCAAATCATGGAGTTCAAGCCTGCAGTGCAATTGCAAATGATATTGTTGAGATTATTAAAAAAGAGCATGAAGAAGCTGAATCAAAAAAGGCAAAGGACCAGCTGTTAGCAAGAAAACAAACTGAATATTTCAGTTTGCCTGAGGGATCAGACCTGTTGCAACACAAAAAGAGAAAAGGTGCACCACCAGGAGCTCTAGAGAAAGCTTTCAATGTTGCACAGAGAGATATGGTGGATAAATTAGCAGCTCGTATGTTTTATGCTTCAGCTTTATCATTTAATTTTGCACTGATGTCCTTACTTTCGTAAATATTCCCAAGTATTGGCAAATAGTAGATTATCTGGGTATTTTCCTCCAAGTTATGACAGATTACGTACAACTTTGCTTGCACAAGAAAAGGCACATATAAACAGAAAACTTCAGCCTATTAGAGACTCTTGGAGAAAGAAAGGTGTTTCTATTTGCTCAGATGGTTGGACTGATATTCAATGCTAGACCACTAATAAACATCATGGCTGCATCTGCAGGTGGTGCCAATGTTTGTGACAGCCATAAATGCTAGTGGGAATGTTAAAGATGCTGATTATGTAGCAAGCCTATTCATCAAAGCAATAGAGGAGATAGGATCAAAAGAAGTAGTGCAAATAGTCACTGATAATACTAGTAATTACAAAGCTGCAAGGAGGAATCATTGAAAGAAAGTATCCTCACATCTTTTGGACACCGTGTGTAGTTCATAGTTTGAATTTGGCATTAAAGAGAATGTGTGAGCCACCTGAAAATTCAGAAGAATATGCCCAATGTGTATAGATTGCTGAGTTGATTGGTGATATTCAAAACATTAGAAACTTCATTGTTAATCATGAGAGGGCAAACTCAATTTTTAAGAGCTAATTCTAGCTTGTCTTTGCTGAAAATTGCTGAAACTAGATTTGCATCTAGCATTATCATGGCTCTACGACTACGAGATGTAAAAGGTGCATTAGAGAATATGGTAATGGATAGTAGCCGGAAAAACTACAGAGGAGATGGAAAATCAGCAATAGAGATGAAAGCCCGTGAAGTTAAAAAGTGTATTGTTGATGATACTTGGTGGGATAAATTGGAGTATCTACTAAAATTCACTGAGCCTATCATAGATATGTTACGAGCAGCAGACACTGATTCTCCTATTTTACACCTTATCTATGACATGTGGGATTCAATGATTGAAAAGGTAAAGATTGTGATATTTAAACATGAAGGAAAAGATATATTGACAGGCTGTTCAGAATTTTTTGAATGTCATTCACCATATTTTAGAGGCTAGATGGAACAAAAGTAACACTCCTCTACATTGTATGGCTCATTCCTTGGTGCCTAAATATTACAGTGATATTTGGCTTCAAGGTGGAAGTAATGGCTCTCAAAGATTGGCACCTAATCAAGATCAAGAAGTTTCTATAAATAGAAACTTGTGCTTTGCAAAATTATTTTCAGATTCAAAAGTTCTAAGAGATGTCTATACAGAATATGGGGCATTTTCAAGTGGGACAGGTTATTTCAATGCTCCTCATGTCATTGATTCAAGAGCTTATGAAGAACCAATTTCTTGGTGGGCTAATCATGGATCATCAACACCATTATTGCAATCTTTGGCTTTCAAGTTGCTATCACAACCAGCAGCTTCCTCTTGTTGTGAGAGGAATTGGAAGCACATATTCTTTAATTCAAAGTGTGAAGAGAAACAAATTGACGAGTAAAAGAGCTGAAGACTTAGTATATGTCCATGCTAATACTCGACTATTGTCTAGAAGAAAAAAATGGTATCAAGAAGGACCATCAAAGTATTGGGACATATGTAAGTAATCTTTGATTTCTTAGTTTAGTATTCTCATTTATTTTTTTACAGAATGAAATATCTTATGATTTACATTTACAGGTGGAGATAAGCTAGATATTGATGGGGATGTTGTTGAATTTGCTGAACTTTCAATCAATGATCCTCATCTTGAAGCAATGAGGTTCAATGATGATCATGAGAATTTGAGTGGAGAACTTGAAGAAAACTTAAGTGATTAGGTAGCATAAGAAGTGAACTCGTGTTGAAGCCTATAGTTCTTTTGTTTAAAGTAAACAACTTATGTGTATTTTTGGCAAATGTAATCTTTTGTATTTTTGTTAGATGTAAATTACAAGCTCTAACATATATTAAAGTGGTTATTTTTAGTTTGTAATGTTTTTTCTTTGTTTACATATTTTCATACTTGATGGTTAAGATATGACTAAATCTGCACTACTTCTTTAACTTTTCTTTGAGATGGATTCTTGCAGAGTTCAATTAATTCATTAACTAGTTATAGCAATAAGGAGCAGTAATCTTCAGGTTCTAGCACTAAGATGAAGATGATTGTTGACTCAAGAATTTCAGATTACCTACAAGAAATTTATTCTTCAAGTTGAGAAGCTTCAAGTTTCTAAATGTCACTCGTCACTACTAAACAAAGGTATGCCCTTTAACTCTATATTCTTAGATCCTAGTAGACTAATTTATAATTATTAATTTTGAGTTTGATATTTGAATGAATAGTTAAGTATGAATTTCTTTAACTTTTGAATTGTTTGTTTTGCCTATAAAAGAATATAGAGTTACATCTTTTGTAGAGTACATTTTTTAGTTTAATCATCATAAAAAACTATAAAAAAAAAAATTGAAAATCATATCCCCGTACTCCGTATCCGACTCTTTGACGGTGTCGCCGTATCCTAATTTTAGAAAGTTGCCGAGTCAGACACTTAGACACGTACCCGTGTCCGACTCTTGTATCAGAGTCCGTGTAACTTAGGAACCATCACAAAAAAACACACAATTAATATCAACTAAATACGCACTATCACTGCATCTCAGATTTCCCCATGGAGAGACTCTCTATCGACAATGTTCTTGCAACACTTGAGAAGATCAAATCTAATTATCTTGCTTGTCATGGAGGCAACTAATTGTTTAATAGGATCTTTCTTTGCATTGCTGTTAGGAATTATTGATACTAAAGACTTGCCAAAAAGGGTACTTCTTTTGGTGAAAATGTTTTTGCTGTTTGCATACCGTAACACAACTTCACAATCTTCACTTCCACTCTGTTTTTTTTGCCAAATGTTTGTTTTTATTATTTATAGATCAATTTACACGTGCTTGTTAAATATCCTGAAATTTAATTATTGTGGCAGAATTTACCTCCCACCTCAAGAATTAAATTTGACTCTTCAATTTAGAATTCTGAAAGGCTCAAAAACCGTATTTTCCTTCGAATCGATGCTGTAATATGGGGAAGAAATCCAAAGCCGTAATGTAGTTTTCTTAGATATACTTGTGCTGCTATTGTTAATAGCAGCTAAAGAAAATCAATGAGCAGAACTTCTTTCGGGAAATAAGCACATAATTTAGCGTCAGATCTGGAACACCATTTGATGCATCCTGGGAAAAGACGGATTTGTCAAAAATAAGCACATAATCAAGAGCACAATACATGTATGGCCAGAATTAAAACGATGTTAAGAAAACAATACAACGTTTTCTGAAGTAAAAATAATAAAATTATTTCTATAAGAACATACAATTCCATATTACTTATTTGTCACCCACGAAGGGTTGGTTAGTATTCAATTAGGCGGGTTTCGTGTTAATTGGATTTGCTGCTAAGACATGGCCATTCAAGATGGATGGTGTGTATTATATGCAGACAATCATTTTTTTTTTTTTTTATGAAAGTTTCCTCAATCCATGTATGCTGTTTATATTGTTTTTGTCACGAAAGAAAATTTTCCTAAATCCATATGCTGTTTATATAGTTTTTGTCACCCTTAGGGCACGTCGTTTGACACCTCCAGTGCATATAATTATGGATCATGTCTCATCCATAATTATAAGAAGAAAGCCTAATGATGAGTTGATTGCTGGAAATATGAACTTAAAAATCGGGGTGAATGATGCTGTGTCCCACACTCAATTTTACAAGTTATTGACGCTAAATTGTTGCAGACAAAAGAAGAAAATTTTAGCAAAATCTTGGAGCTGGACTTAAGATTGTGTTTCAAAAGCTAATTATCTTGTTTGTCTCTGAGGTAAATAATTGTTCACAAGATCTTTACATTGCTTTAGAACTCAGGGACACAGAGGTACGAGCCTATAGAACAGATCGTGTTCAAGTAAGGTCGTAGATCTTTACATTGCTAGTGGGCATTACTGGGCATAAGGACTTGCAAAAAAGGTAGTTCATTTTGTTAAAGATAAATTAAGTTTTAGGCATGGTATAAATATTTGTATCTTTTTATGGTCAATTGAGACTATTCCAACTTCCATCAATTCCTGGAATGCAACCGATCAATGTGTGGTCCTGAGTTTCTTGACTTCAGTCGTCTTCCGTGGGAAGTGGGAACGAGTTAGTTGACAAAAAACAAGTGGATCATTTCAATCGTCTTTTACACGTTAAAACACTGTACAGTAGTGATGTGGTTGCTTGATATTTTTCTATTATTAGCTAGCTTAATCTAGAATATATTTAAAAAATCAGAAAATTATAATTAAAATGTAAGAAAACATATGGTTAGTTCCTTTATAATTTCATACGAGTTTCCTTCCTTCAAACATTGGAAAAATTGCAAGATTTTCATTTTTAAAGAACACAATGAATACTAATGTGACATGAACAGAACATAAAACATAAATTTTCTTTGAAAGTTAGGAGAATTAAATCTTAATTTTAAAAGGTAAATTTCAAATAAGTTCCAAGTCTGAAAGATAAAAAAGAATTATAAAATCATAAATTCTGTTACCTAGAAGATTATAAGAGTACACAATTTTATTACTTGCACACAAATTTTTTTTTTTTTATGAATTAATCCTCATAAACTATTCAGTCTCTTTAATCACTCAATTGGTTGGATTTAGCAAAATGCAAGTAACAGAAATTCAATGAATATCTAATTTCGAGTCCTCCCATAAAAAACTGAAAATGGAGGGAGAATGTAGCCCAGCGGTCTTTAAACAGGACAGACATTTTTTCCGATGTGGATTTTATTGGATTTCCTGATGCCCTAAAAGCAACTGTAGTTAAAATCCACATCGGAAATTAAGAAACTATAGTTAAAGAAAGTCCTAAATCTCTGTTGGAAAAAGACAACTTAGGTTGTTTTCTGCATTAGCCTAATTTTCCATCTGCGAGAAAGCTTGGTTTACTTGTTAACTATACACATTCAGTTTAATTCAGTCCGAAAACATCCATTGCTTTAATTTCCATCATTATATGGTGTTTCCGTGCTTCAAATCCTCGGCATCACACCCCTCGTATCGTCTCCTCTCACCACTAACAAAAAGATTTCAGTTGAAATAACTAATCCAAGCTTAGCTAGCTTAGTGACAAGTTGGAGATTCAAAGCTAAATTGATTTCTTTCATAGAATAGATGGACAAAAATCTGTTTACAGACATGGGAATTGTAGAGAACTCCAAATTACAATTGTTTCATTAATCTAAAATTAAATTACGAAATTCCAAAAAATCAATTTTCTTTTGTGAACCATTCTATGATGAACCAAAAATTCATAAAATGGGTTTTTTATTCAAAAATATTAACAAAAAAAATTGGTAGAATGATTTATTTTTTCAAAAATTTACACAAAAATATAGAAATAATGGATATATTTGAAATTTCAAATATATGTCATGCAAATGAAAGGAACACTCATGTGTTAAGTCTCAGTTCAGCACAAGAAAATTTAAAAAATATAATATAACGTTAAAATTTAATAAAAAAGTATCAGAATCCCAAAGAAAAAAAGAAAAAAAATCTTGCTCCATAGAGAGGGATCTATGGTGCAAAATTTTCCCTCAAATGTCCGCAAATGATAAATTTCAACGATGGTTCCCAATTTTGCTTCTATCTATCTGACTTGGGACTGACAATGATATTGGATTTTTCATACTCAACTTAAAAGAAGATGATTAACAAAAATATCTATCCAAGATACACTAATTATATGTTACCACATACACTTAGTTCTTTTTGCTCCCTAGATAAGGCATCCAGAAAACTATTTAGCACAATAAAAAGAAATTAGAAATGAATATCACCGGAAAGAAATGCTTCCTTGGTGTTGACAGTGTTAATAAACAAAATCCAACAAAGGAATGCTTCCTTGGCATTGACAGTTTTGATAAACAAAATCCTACGTCAGAATCTCATAAGATTATATTAGTTCATAAAATTCATGAGTTGCTCCACCCATTATCACTTGGTTTTAAGCTGGAAGTCTAAATTCTTTAACAGAGTGGATATATGATGTTATAACAGTTGGAATCAATATATTGCATAGAAAAAGTATGATTTTAATAATCTAAACTGATTTTTTATTTTTTTTAATAAAGAAAATAACTTTCAATCCACTTACTTTCAAGATGTCAACGTTCTTATTATGGAATAATGATTAACCATAATTAAAAATTTTACACAAATGCCTTACAAAAATACCAATTTAAACTTTTAATTAGGAGAATGGTTTAGGCATATAAATGAATAATTAAATAATTTAGATAAAAGGACTAATCTTAAAATTAGAGATTTTGGTTAAAGTAAATCTAAGATTTCTTTAACATAATTAATTTGGATAGCAAGATAAAAGGGTAAGAGTTAATTAATTTCATTAAACATGATTACTAAAAAAAAGAAACTAAAAAAAGTAAGAATCAATTAAATTCAATAATGTGATTAATGAAAATAAAGAAACTAAAAAAGTAAGAATGAGTTAATTTATCAAAAGGAAATAAAGAAACTAAAAATGTAATAATCAATTAATTTATTAAAATGATTAAAGGAAAACTAAAGAAAGAATAAATAAAATATTTGCAACATAAAAAGCAACAACTTGGACATTGGCTTGATGGTTTCAACGTTAGAAGCCTTGTTGGGAGGTCTCAACGTTGGCTTGATGGTTCAATTTGATTATCTTACTATTAGTTTAAATCTATTTAGTTTTAATTTTTTAGTTTTTTACATTTTATGGTACAATATCTAATGGGAGATCATTTCTATCAAATTTTTATCAATCAAGAATTTGATTTAGAATTTCTTAAAAGAGCCTAAACTTAATTTAATCAATCTTGTTAAATAAAAGAAATAACTCTCTACCTTCTTACTTTCAAGATTCAATATGTGCTTATTGTTGAATAATGATTAACCATAATTCAAAAATCTAAACAAAGTACTTACAAAAATACCAATCTAAACTTTCAATTAGGAGAATGTTTAAGGCATAAAAATGAATAATTAAATAATTTAGATAAAAGGACTAATCTTAATGCGAGAGATTTTGGTAAAAGTAAATCCAATATTTCTTTAATATAATGAATTTGGATGCCAAGATAAAAAGGTAATAATCAATTAATTTCATTAGACATGATTAAAAAAGAAAACAAAGAAACTAAAAAAAGTAAGAATCAATTAAATTAATTAAATATGATTTATGAAAATAAGGAAACTAAAAAAGTAGAGTAAGTTAATTTTATCAAACATGATTGATAATGGAAAAAAGGAAACTAAAACTGTAATAATTAATTTTATTAAAGTGATTAAAGAAAAACAAACGAAAGAATAAGTAAAATATTTGGAAGATAAAAGCAACAAAACCTCGGTTGGCTTGGTGGCACTTACGCGGGAAGGTTTGGTGGGAGGTCTCAAGTTTGAGACCTCCCACCAGCTGAAAATGTGCATTTTTTTGAAAATTCAAAAAATCGCCGGTCCGACGGTTTACCGGTTCAATCCGGTTCGCCGGTCTAATCCGGTTCTGAGCGGTTCTTAAAATGCACAGTAAAATGCATAGAACCGAACCGGAGGCCTGGTCGGTTCCCGGTTCAACCGGTCGAACCGGCCAGTCCGGTCCGAATTTTAAAACACTGACCGCAGTTCAAAAATCAGCGAGCAAAACTTATTTCGAGAAATAAGCACATAATTTAGCTTCAGACCTGGTACACCATTTGATTCGTCCTGGGAAAAGATGACATGTCAAAAAAATTTAAGGGAATCAAGAGCACAATACATATACAGCAAGAATTAGGACTGTGTTAAGAAAATAATCCCAAATTGTCTAAAGTAAAAAAAATTATTTCAGTAAGAACATACAATTCCACATTGCTTATTGTCATTGACGAAGTTTTGGTTAGCAATTCAATTAGACGTGTGTTGTGTTAATTGGATTTGCTAGCTAGGACATGGCCGTTCGAGGTGGATGGTGTATCTTATATTCAGACAATCATTTTTTTTAAATGAAAATTTCCTCAATCCATTGTATGCTGTTTATTTTCTTTTATGACTAAAGAAAATTTTCCTAAATCCTTACATGCTGTTTATTTAGCTTTGTCACCCTGTGGGTCACGTGGTTTGACGCGTCCAATGTGTATGGTTATGGGATCATGTTACTGGAAGTCTTTTTAAGAAATATAAACTTGAAAAGCTCGGTGAATGATGCTATTATGCCCAATCCAAATTTACTAGTTATTAACACTAAGTTGTTGCAGCCAAAAGAAGAAAATTTAGCAAAATCCTGGAGTGTCTCTCATCAATCTTGGAGCTGGAATTGAACTTGGAATGTCTCTCATCAATCTTTACATTGTTAGAGAATTGTTAACGAGATCTTTACATTGTTATTTGGAACTAACTTTCAACCCATACAATGTACGACAGCCATTATAAGGAATGAGTAAATTTTGTTCACATGATTATAAAAAGAATGGAGAGAAAAATTAGCATTCTTTATATACTAATAATGAGAATATTTAATTCCAAATTAGAACACTAGAAAGATGATAAAATTCGGCGATAGCATAATTTTTGAAATAATATTATTGGTGTTTTAGCATGTGAATTTCCAACTTAAATGGGGTAAATAGGAGGTAATTAATAAACTATTTAAGTAAGAGATGGATACAAATGAAAAAATAGAGCGAAGTATTTATAAATGTCACAAAAATATTATTTCATTTTAAAGGAAAGAGGAGAACATATTACAACTAGCTGGGTTAATGGTCCTCCTCCTCCATTTTTGGGCGACGTGTCGCCTCTTTGGGTTTTTTTTTTTTTTTTTTTTTTTTTGTGTCGCCTCTTTTTAGTCTTAGTTTTGGCGGTTGGTGCAGTTCGTGAAAGGCTTCCGTGGCAATAGGCTAAAAATCTCTATTGGACTTTTTCCATTGTTCAAATTACGGCCCATTTATCCTGTTACTTTTGTCAAACCGTTTCATTGTACACATCCTTTAAAAGGCCCAACCGCCAATCCCTATCTTACTCATTGTAATCATTCTTTAAAAGGCCCGATCACTATCTTGCTTGTTCCATGTATAAAATTTACAAACATTTTTTTTTTTTTGAGGAGAATATTTACAAACATTTAGTGCCCCATAATATTTGCTTAGCGACCTTACATAATTTCCCACATAGACTACAATCTAACATGAATTATCCAGGAAGCATTTCATAACATGGGATCCTTTTGCAGTCATTTGAAATATCTTGAACTCTGCACACACATTTTGCAAGTCAATGTATATACACCTGAGTATGCTTCATGAAAATGTAACGACGAGTGTAGGAATTGGATAGTATCTCCTAGCTCAGAAAGGCTAAAATTTCTTTCTATGTTTTGCTTTTTGGGATAAGAAACAAGGATCAAGCTACAAGAGGAATACAGACCTGAATGGAAAAACATCAAATAATTTATGCACGCGATAAAGAAGAAAGTAGCCCCACTAACTAGTTAATATACAAGCTCCATATGTTGTTTGTGACAAGGCGAATGCACTAGCTTTCTCCTGAAAATTAAACTAAAACAAGGTTGACGTAAGCATCTGTAATTAGAGATAATTTCATATACCTCCCTTGAGGTTTCTGATAATTTCACATACTTCCCTTCATGTTTTAAAATTTTCACTTATATCCCTTGAGATTTCTATTCAATAACAAAACACACACATAAGCAACAGTATTTAAAACATGTCCTTGTTGATTTATTAAAAAACAAAAAGCACACCCATAAAGATCAACACATATTTTATATAGAAAGCGCACTTATATTATTCAAATTCAAATAATATTTTGATAAAATTTATTCCAAAATTACTACCTTTTCTTAATTAATTCTTTTGTTTTGGTGTTAAAAATTAAAATTATTTTATATAGAAAGTGCACTTGTAAAAATTAAACCGTACTTTATACAAAAAGCACACTTAATTACTCAAATACGAACAATATTTTGATTGAATAATTTTAGACTTAATTTGATGTTGTTATATAGTTGTTGCGGTTTTTATCCAATTAATAAATTTTGAAAGTTTTAAATTGATTATTTTATTTTATTTTTTAGGTATTATTAAGAGTTTATTTAGTATAACAAAAAAATTTATTTATAAAGAAAGAATAGTGAGAAGTGAAAATTTGGAAGAATTTTCTACAATTAGTTTATATTTTTGTACTATTTTATTAATTAAAAAGGGTATTTTTGGAATAATATAGGTCATGGGTGTGTTTTGTTATTGAATAAAAATCTTAGGAGATATAAGTGAAAATTTTAAAATGTGAAGGGAGGTATGTGAAATTATCATAAACCTCAAGGGAAGTGTCTGAAATTATCCCCTGTAATTATTTAGTCTCAAACCACAAGTATAGATGCCACTGAGATCCAATACTATACATCAAGATTAAAAATTAAAAAAGAGAACAGCACATTCTAGAGACCAACCAAGTAATCTAAATTTCTTATTGTTGATCATAGTTTTATTCCTCTCCTTTTCTCGTTAGGTAGAAATTTCTTCTAGAGAAATATAAGCTGCTTTTGGATGGGTGTTTTTTGGAGTGTTTTTTAAGAAATTTTACTGTAAATATTTTTTGGGAACAATTAGCGTTTAGACAATATTATTTTTTAAAAACAATTAGAGAATTTTTGTCCAAAACCCAAATTTGTAAACACACACACATATACACATGCACGCACACACACACACACATACATACACACATACACACACATATGACATGTATTTACATTATATGTATACAACATGTATAATATATACGTACAAACATACCTATACGTATATATTATATAAGTAAATATATATAATATATTATATAATATATATTACACGTACATACATATGTATGTACTTGCATGCATGCATACATACATACATATATAATACAATATATCTAACATATATATATAATAAATACATTATACATACATACATATATTTATACATAAATATCTATAATATATAATATATATGTATATATAATATATTTATATATATTATACATATGTATGTGCATGCATGCAAACATACATACGTATGTACGTGCATGCATACATATATACATACATATATATAATATACTATATATACATATATGTATGTATAGATATTATCTATATATCTATATATATTATATATTATATACATTATAATACATAAAATATATATAATGTATATTATATATAATATATATAGATAATAAATATATTATACGTACATAGAAGAAACATAGAAGAAAAAATTAAAAATCAAATTTGTAGTGATTTACCTAATGCTTTTTGGAATAGGAAAAAGCATATAATTTCTTTACCTTATGAAAAATATTTTAATGAAAAATTTATTCCCACCAAGGCTAGACCTGCTCAAATGAATAAAGAAATGACAGAATTCTGTAAAAAAGAAATAGACGATTTACTAAATAAGAAAATCATAAGGAAAAGTACATCCCCTTGGAGTTGTACTGCTTTTTATGTAAATAAAATTCCGAAATAGAAAGAGGAGTTCCAAGGTTAGTAATAAATTATAACCCATTAAATAAGGTTTTACAATGGATAAGATATCCAATCCCAAATAAAAAAGATTTATTAAATAAAACCATAGACTCAAAGATTTATTCAAAATTTGATTTAAAATCAGGATTTTGGCAAATACAGATACATGAAAAAGATAGATATAAAATTGCTTTTACAGTACTTTTTGGACATTATGAATGGAATATAATGCCATTTGGGTTAAAAAATGCACCTTCTGAATTTCAAAATGTTATGAACGATATATTTTCAAATTATTCATTCATTATAGTTTATATTGATGATATATTAATATTTTCTAAAAATATTAAACAACATTTTGAACATTTAGAAAAATTCATAAACATTGTTAAACAAAATGGATTGGTTTTATCAGCCAAGAAAATGAAATTATTTCAAACTCAAATAAGATTTTTAGTCTATGAACTAAAAAATGGAAGTATTATACCAATTTCTAGAAGTATTGAATTTGCTTCTAAATTTCCTAATGAAATCAAGGATAAAAAACAATTGCAAAGATTTTTAGGAAGTCTAAACTATATCCATGATTACTATAAAAATTTAAGCATTGAATGCGAACCATTATATGACAGGTTAAAGAAAAATCCCCCTCCTTGGAGTCAAATTCATACAGAAATTATTAGGAAAATAAAATCTAAGGTAAAATATCTACCCTGTTTAAACTTAGCAAATCCAATTTGGAAAAAGATAGTAGAAACTGATGCTTCTGATATTGGTTATGGAGGCATTTTAAAACAAATTAATCCAAGAACAAACAAAGAAGAGTTATTAAGATTTACCTCTGGTTCTTGGAAAAATGCTCAAATAAATTATTCTACTATTAAAAAAGAAATTTTAAGCATTGTTTTATGCATTTCAAAATTTCAAGATGATTTATTAAATCAAGAATTTGTTTTAAAAATAGATTGTTCTGCAGCAAAAACTGTTTTAGAATAAGATATCAAAAATATTTCTTCTAAACAAATTTTTGCTAGATGGCAAGCATCTCTTTCAGTTTTTGATTTTAAAATTGAGTACATTAAAGGAGAATCAAATTCTCTCCCTGATTTTCTTACCCGTGAATTTCTACAGGGATAATTATGGAATATATTCCTTCCACTTCTCAAAATGTTACAAATTCTACTCCAAATTCTTCTTCATATCAAAATTCTCAAACTCTAAATATTCCGCTCTCATTACCATATACAGATGAGAAAGGAAATTACCATCCATTACCTTATCTTGAAATTACTGAAAATCCTTCTCCATTACCTTACATTGATCATAATGGAATTCATAATCCTGATTTTGTAATGGTTAATGGAAATCCAATTCATATAGATGAATATAATTCTATATTCATCTATCATCAACCTGTATGGCAAATACCTGACCCTTCTGACACTGAAATCTATTATACAAATTATCTTGAAAGCAAGCCAGTTCAATTTAAATTGCACAAAATCAAAGAGTTAGTAACAAATTGGAAACCTATTTCTTATAAAGAGAAAATTTTTATCAAAAAATTAGTATATTTTGAATCCATTCGATCTCTTGAAGAGAGTAAGAGAATAGATTATGAAAATGTTCCTTTTGAAACAGCTGTGAAAAATCAAGCTTATAAAAATTTTATTAAATTAATTTTTTAATGCAGGAAATGAGCAGACCTCCTTCTCAAGGAGGTAGAGGAAGAGGTAGAGGCTCTGTCTTCTATGGAGCCCCTCACCTATCGAATTTTCAATTTCCTCCCTTACCATCATCTTCTTCGATGATAAATTTAGGGAAAATACCCTCAGCAAAATCTATTCTTCTTCAAGAAGATCCAAATGAACCTTATATTGATACAGGAGTAAATTTAGTCTCTTTGTTCATATCTTTTGAAGATCTTAATTCTGATCCTCAAACTCTCCAAAGAAAATATTTTAATCATCCTTCCTTATCCCAATTTCTTTTGAGAGGACCACTTCCTTTCAAAAATCGTCATACCTATGCAAATTTTCTTGATTTTTTTGTTATAAATAATCAAAAAATAGTTGATCTCCATGATAGGCATAAAAATAATAAGAATCCTAAATGGTATCCTACTGTTGAGGATAATGAAATTGCCTATTCTCAAATTTACATTCATCATGTACCTTCTCTTCAAATTTGGTACTCAAAAACCAGATCTCATATTGATTTCACTTCTAAATACAATAATTATACTTATCAATTCACCTACCAGGACTATATGGACGCTTGGAGCCATATATTTTTTTACCAAAATTCTCAATTCAAACACACCTGGTGGATTAGAATATCCTCTTCAATTCTTCAAAATACATTACCCTCTTGGTTTTATAATTGGTTCTTAAATTTTGGACCATGTGAAGAAATTTTCCCTGAACCTCTTCAAAATCTTTTCCAAATCTTCTTAAACCAAAATCTAAAATATTTTCAGGAACCACTTATTGTGAAAAGAGCCATGTTACATTTTCTGGCCAGGTTTCGAATTCCCTGGTGTCTGGCATGGACCTATATTACAGAAATAAATGGTGATGGACTTCCAACTCTTCAGAGACAGATCAAATGTAGATGGTGGAAGAAAATGGACGTTGATTATTCCCATATTGAACAAAATCTCAAAATATTAATTTTTCAAAATGAGGGACCATCTACTTCAGAAATTACATCTCCCTCCAAAATGGAAATATTGTTCAGACAAATGGAAAAACAAATCCAGTCTTCTGGACAGAAAAATCTTGGAAAAACCAAGACTGATCTGATGAAATTATTTGCTGGAAGATTGGAAGAAATTTTCTCTACTCTTGAAAATACAGATGCAGAGAAACCAGCAAAAAAATCAAAAGGAAAAATTGAGGAATATGAATTGAAGGTCCTATTGAGTTAATCTCCTCAGAATCTGAATTTGACAATCATGATCCAGATGAAATTCCTTTGCAAAATCTTTTTGCAACTTTGGATCCAAAGGTGTTCATGAAAATGATGACCACTATGGCTAAAGGACAAACTTCTGGACAACAAATCAAAAAGGAGTCAAAAAAGCAGCAGACAGATTCCGAAAAATCTGCAGAATCTGCCTCGTCATCAAATGCTCCTGCCAATTCCAAGAAAAAGCAAAAGAAAAAGAAGACCCACAAAAATAAAAGTGGGAAGTGATGTCATGGCTTAGCCAATGAAATTTGTAATTTTCTTTCCCATTGTATCTATAAATTGGGAGCAAGATGCCTATTATCGGCAAGCTTTCTCCAATCCACTTTGTAAATCACTCTTTCCCTCTCTTGTAAACCACCATCTTTCCTCTTCATCAATAAAATCTTCATCAATAAAATTGTTGGCTTCAAAATCATTGTAAGTCTTTCTATTATTTTTATAAGTCTTTCTTTTGTTAATTTATATTATATTTTACCTGGGTTCAAAATTGGTACATACATATTTATATATAAATATATATAATATATAATATATTTATATATATTTATACATTATATATTTATATAAAATATAAATATATAATATATATTTATACATTATATATTTATATAAAATATAAATATATAATATATATTTATATATTATATATTTATAAATATATTTATATATAATATAAATATATAATGTATAAATATATATAAATATATAACGTATAAATATATATTATATTATATATAAGGTATATATATAATATATAATGTATATATTATATATAAATATATATATTATATATTTATATATATTATATACATTATTTATTTATATATATATAAATATATATATTATATATATATTTATATATAATATATACATTATATATTTATATTTTATACGTTATATATATAAATATATATATTATATATATATTTATATATAATATATACATTATATATTTATATTTTATACGTTATATATATATAAATATATATATTATATATATATTTATATATAATATATACATTATATATTTATATAATATAATATATATTTATACGTTATATATTGATATATATTTATACATTATATATTTATATAATATAAATATATTTATATTATATATAAATATATTTATAAATATATATATTATATATATTTATATATAATATATACATTATATATTTATATAATATAATATATATTTATACGTTATATATTGATATATATTTATACATTATATATTTATATAAAATATAAATATATATTATATATAAATATATAATATATATTTATATATAAATATATATAATATAATATATAACATATATTTATATATAACATATTTATATATATTGTACGTACATACATACGTATGTACATGCATGCATGTACATACATACATAGATACATACATACATACATACATACAATATAATATATATCAATATATGTATGTATATATATTACCTATATATATTATATCATAACACATGTAATATATATAATATGTATTATATGTAACATATTTTGGTAATAAATATATTATATGTACATACATGTATATGTACATGAATGCATACATATGTACATACATCTATTTATATATAAATATATAATATATAATACATATTTATATATAATATATTTGTATATATTATACGTACATACATATGTATGTACATGCATGCGTGTACATACGTATCTATGTACGTATAATATATGTGTGTGTGTGTGTGTGTAAAAGTGAGTGTATGTTTTTGATGTTTTTGGTGTGTAGGATTTTAGTGTGTGTAAAAATATGTATGTGTATGCAAAATCAAAAAATATGCCAAAAACACTCTTTCAATGTTTTTTGTGTCAAAGAAACACATTTCTTAAAAAACAGTCCATCCAAATAGAGCCACAGCTCCCAAAATTTCCACAAAGATCTAAAATAAGCTGGACCAAGGTTGTACAGCACTCGGGCCCAAAAGCTTGCAATGAGTGCATCAAAATGAAATAACTAATTCATCACAAACTAGCCACGAAAAGTCACAAAGAATATCGCTTTATCTCCTAATTATTAGCTTCGAAATTTATAAAATGTTTTTAGGCACCTAGGTATGTGACACATCCCTTTTATGAGAACCACCATACCTCTACCAGAGAAAAAATTGATGCAATTATACATCCAAGATAATAATATTTTCCTAATCCCTATAAAAACAAGATGTATAAAAAGGAAGCAATTATACAACCAATATCATGTCATTTTTAGTTGCAGTGCATGTCCAAAGGGAAGCTGATCTTGCATATCATCTTTTGTAGAACCCACAAAATTGATGAGCTCAAATATCAACTCACAAAAATTACAGAATTGAGAAAAATTATCACAAAAATATATATATGGGAAGAAGAAAATAAAAACTCACAATATTATTAATATCTCACATAATTAAAAATCACTCTCAATAAATTCTATGGACTATACAGAATCTCTTTCTAAACTATCTGGGACTTTTTAACAAATTTAACCAATAGATACTCTATTTATAACTAACATATCAAGACCGTGTTAAGGAAAAAAAGAGAAGTCGCGGACCCAACCGCACCTGGATTCTTTAGGATGACATCCACGGCTACAAGGGCAGAGAGAGTAGCCGCAAATTAGTGATGATGCAGATGCGCCCATGGTTAACGACTAGTCCCCACTGCTGTAGTATTGTGTCTTGAGCCGCGGCCGCGGTTTACCCTCATTGCTCGTGGTTGATGCGTCATACTTTAGCCGCGACTTGCCTTCTGACTAGCTAGCCACCCGCAGCTGGCTTTCAATGAATTCTGTGGCTGGTTGACGAATATTTTATGAGCTTTCAGTTATTGTTAGTAGATTTCTTATTCTTTTGTAATTCTTTTAAGAATTCTTCTTAGTAGGGTGTAGGTTAATTTTAGAATTACAAAAGACTTCTTTAGCCTCCTTTTAAGGTACTTTGACATTATTTTTCTTAATTATTCAATAAAATTGCAGGTTTTCTTGCATCTCTGATTCAATTTCTTCAAGAATTTGTTATTGAACTTACTCCTTCATTGCGCTTTCGTATCAGTTGGTATCAGAGTATGCTTCTCTTAAGATAGCCACTGATAACAAGAATCGTAATGTTAATTCCATTGATGGAATTTTGCCACAACTACCCAATTGTAAGCATTGAACAATTGAGTGGATTGCATGAAAAGAAGGCTTGACGAGATAGTAGAGTTAATAAGGGGAATTGGCTTGCAAAGTAGAATGGATCATGGTAAAAAAAATGGTAGTAGCACACGATTCACCCATGACGATTTAACCATCAGTATCATGTTCCACATCATAGGAATTGGACCTAAGAATAAAGTTCATCAGATAAAGAGCACTATGTTACAAACCCAAATTCATGGGTTCATCAAATTGCAAGCAAAATTCCAAGCACAGTGGGTGATTTAAAGAACTTGCAAAATATTTCTTTAGCACACAACCACTTACAAGGATCCATTTGGAATCAATTGGAGACATGTTAAGATTAGCATCACTGGACTTGTCACATAACAACCTAAAGGTGAAAAAGGTGCTTCGAATTACATTCATTATACTAGGGAGTACGGCGACTATGGTTGCCCTGGCATTTGCATTTCAATGGATGGTGTGTCTTATGCGCAGCCATTCATTTTTAAGTTTTATTTTTGTATGAAAATTTTCCTCAATTCATGTATGCTGTTTATATACATTATTTTTGTCATTAAAGAAAATTTTCTAAAACCATGAATGCTCTTTATATACTTTTTGTCACCCCATAGTCACCTGGTTACTAGAAGTCTTCAAAAGAAGAAAGCCTAATGATGAATTAATTGCTAAAAATATGAACTTGAAAAATTGAGTAATGATATTATGCCTAATTCAATTCCACTGACCCTAAATTGTTGCAGCCAAAAGAAGAAAATTTCAGCAAAATGTTTGAGTGATTATCATCAATCTTGAAGATGGAATTAAGTGCTTTTTTAAGTGCTATCATACACGCACATTACAATGTTAACCAAAAAATATGAACACATTCATATAAGCTATAGACAAAGAGAAACATGAATAAGAAATAATTATATATATCTTTTCCGGCCACTTATGGAGTGTGCTGAGCTTAGAAAGGCCAAGTTAGGTTCACTTAAAATTTGGTCCTGAAGATTAGTCCAAGATCAAGTTAGTCCGTCGCCACAGCGACTGCCATTTCTCTGCATTTCTGTCAAACAAATTCCTAAAAACCCATTCTTGGATCAAAATTTTTCCCCAGAGTCTATTCCTCTTTTACAGCCCAACAAAACTCATCCTTAGACCTAGCGCCCCTTCAGCAGGTCACCAGAATCAATCTCACCATTTCCCAGGCCAGGCCAACTGCACCAGAATCATTCTTATACCAGGGTAAATTATATTTCAGAATCCTCCAAGGAGTGACTTTATGTTAAAGATGTTCTTGAAACGATTAAAAGAAGATCAAATCTAGTTATCTTGTAAGTCTATGAGGTAGACAATTGTCAACAAGATCTTTACGGTGTTATTGGGAACTAACTTTCCACCGCACAATTGTTATTATAAGAAATGAGTAAATTTTTATTTACATGACTAAAATAAGAATGAAGAGACTAATAAGGATTCTTTATCTACTAATAATTAGAATATTGAATTCAAAATTTGAATATGAGTACAATAAGAAATGTGATAAGTGGGGTACTAATAGGTAATTCGAGTACAAAATTTGGAAGGATATTATTGGTGGTTTAGTATATGAATTTCCAACATAAATGGGGTACTAGTACTAATAGGTAATTCGTAAACTATTTAGGAAAGGAATGGAAACTAAAGAAAAAAAGTATAGAAAAGTGTGTGCGTAATAGATTATTGTACATAAAGACTTGCAGAAAAAGAAAAAGGGGTAGTTCATTTGATTAAAGATAAATTAATGGTTAGGCTCGGTGAACATGTTTATATCTTTGCACGGTCAATTGATACCATTCCAACTTCCCAGGTAGTACGCACATGATATCCTGGAGCTCGACTAATGTGTGGTCTTGAGTCTCTTGACTTCAATTTGGCTTGTACGTAATCTTTTTTTTTTTTTTAATGAATTAACACTCATGCTACTTAGTTTCTTTAAGCGATCAATTGGCTGGATTTGGTGCAACATGCAAGTAATAGAAACTCAATGAATGTCTAATTTATGAGTCTTCACAAACATGTCCTCAATATTTTAAACAAATTTAATGAATTGGTAATAAATTGCATTTCATTCAGGCAGATAACTAGTATTGCATACTACTCCAGTAACTATGATAATTACATGGACTGCCTTGGTTCATCAAGTTTGAATTCCTTTATCAGTTCATATGGTCTTGTACATGTTACAGTATTAGGTGACATGACCTAAATTAAGCCGCACATTTCAAATTCAAAAAAAAAAAAAGAATTTGAATTTAACATTTAAATCAAGTTCAATTAATGGGGCGAGGGTTTTATATTGCAATTTTTTTTTTTTTTTTGGTTACTGAGTCTTATATGGTTTTATTAATCAACTCGCATCACCACTTCGAGCAATTGCCTCAGCAGGTGCCAAGGTATCGAATTCAACATTGTTAAAACGAGTAATATTTAGGCGCACAAACAGCATGGTATTTCACTCATGACGACGATTTCTTAAACTTTAATATTATTTGAACGATCGATGAGTTCTATTTTGTTACAAGAGTATTTAAAATAAAAATGTAGCATAGAATTAAAAAAATAAATTAGAAAATACAACATAAAATAAAAACTACAACACTAAAATATTATATGAAGGCTAACTGCCCTAGTTTTATATTATGTAATAATACTACAAACTTACGTGGGTTATTTTATTATTGAAATTACAAAAGGTCTAAAACTATAGGTACAATGTCCCGCATCAAATACAATGGGAGCGGTACATGGGTGGTTGAGATATTTTGTGTATCCTTTCGGCTATTCTTGTGTCAATTGAAGGCTAAGTTCGCCTGGACTAGTCCGTAGAGCAACAAGATTCAGGTAGAGATTGAGTTATTTTGAATTTGAATGGGTGGAATTTATTGAGTTTTTGCATATTGTTATATTTGTTTAGGAAAAAACAGAATTACTTTGCTATGTATTTTTGAAATCTTACGTTGCCATCTAAACTAAGCTTTTATTTCAATTTCTGTTTCCATGCTCTCAAAAATAAACTGGAGTGCTACTCACTTGACTTGGAGGGGCATATTTGTGATATTTCGCCCCAGTGGAAAAGAGCGCAATACTCGTTGGTTACGGGTGCTCATCTTAACTCCTCATCAACAGTTTCTAACGCAATTAAAGCCCCAAACAAACAAAGTAAACGAATTCACCATTGATTGCAAGGAAATTAACTTAAACGAAAAAATAATTATGGGGTAATTATTTTTTTTCTTCTTTGTACTCTTTTTTTTTTTTTTTGAGTAAGTGTGAATATTATATTGATGGATCCTTGAGAATTTACAAGATTAAGACATCTTAAGCCAAGCCTTCATCAAAGGTTTTGCTTAAGTCGTCTTTGAGAAGACTACTTCTACATGGACTAAATCTACCCAATTCATGGTCCTATACATCTTCTGTAGTACTAGTACAGAGAACAAAAACAAAATTCAAGCAGGCCCTTCCTGTTGATCAAATATTTTGAGTGGCAAACCCCGTTCTAGTGCCAGCTCCCAATTACGTTGGTTTAGGGATACTTTCCTCCATGGGGTAATTAGTTAATGTTTAGGAGGGCTTTCATGCCCGACTTCAAGAAGATAACAATCTCTCATTATCCAATTTGCCATCCTTAGAATTGATTAAAACACATCATGTAAAACAACTGCAAAAGATTTTTAATGTAAGGAAAAATCTATAAAATCCTAGCTGTTTTCATCTTTTTTTTTTTTTTTTTGTGTCAGTCAATTTGGATTGCAAAGGAAATGATACCAATCACATGCGTGATTGAGCACGAAATTTTTGTTTTGCAAACTAACTCCAAATACCCTCCAAATCACGTCAATAGCACTCGCAATTCATGATTAAGGGAATAGTGGACAGAAATGGCAAATTGAAACATTTTTCGTACTTTAGATGGCAGTTAGAAAAAAAAAATAGTTTAGAAAATAATGCATGATGGTATGGCAAAGTGGATTGTTTTCACCATATTCATGTACTTTTTTATTTATACAATTAATATCTTTGTTCATACAGTTAATCCTGCAATTGTTGGTGATTGACCTGTGGTATAGGCTTGATTGCTTGTTAATCTGACAAGGATATTACTAGCAAAAGATGATAAAAGATGCAACAACCTATGTAAAATGTGTCAAAGATGCCAATTTAACTCAAAGTCGACCACAACAACCCCTTTGACAAGGACAATAATAGCAAAGGATGATAAAAGAGTTAATAATGTATGTAGAAGTATAAAAGATGCCAATTCAACACAAAGTCGACCGCAACAACCCTGACGAGTTCGTACTGTTGGATCCTCAATCCAACGTTGGACTTATATATAAATAATTATGTGTTGCGAATTGTCAAATAAAGTTACATCCAATTTAAAGTGATCAACTATGGTTTGGATTTTAATGTATCTAATACGATGTGGGCCTTTAATATATAAAGACTTAAAGGTAATTTCTATTTTAATGCTAGGCTAAAATAGAAATACAAAAATATAACAAGGAAGTTATCTATAAGTAGGATTATAGTCCCTGGATCTCACATATTATTGTTATTTTAGTTCCTTTCTTGATATCTCATCGTCAAGGAAGATGCCTGAGGACTCTCTAAAGAGGCTCTCTCAAAAGAACAAAAAATACGTATAGATATGAAAGGACACTCCAAGTCTTAAAGGATTCATGTAGTAAATCAGTTAAATATAAATCTAAGTACGCCTTTATATTATAATTATATTCAAATATTTGATATTGAATCTTCTGAAAATTCTATCAATTACCTATTCTCACCTTTTGGTCTTGGTAATTCGCTCAGCGGGAGACATCCTTTAACCATTTCCTTCTCTTCAACGTCCATTTCCCCCGTTCTCACCTGAATGTCAGAAGTCAAAAAAGCGTGTGGGTCTGGAATCTCTTAATGGATGTCAGCATCCATGTGGAACGAGGGAAGAAGAGATTTGGCAAAATTATTAGAGTCATTCTAATCATCTTTCACACGTTAAAACACTGTGAAGCTGTAATGGTTAGTGGGAATGATAAATAGTTGCTTGATATTTTTAAAATAGATCAACTTAAAATTATTCACAAAATCAGCAGATTAATTCCACTATCAAAGGTGAGAAAACGTATGGTGATTTCTTGATTCAAATATTCAGGAGTTTGTATTTCGTTCCAAGACACAAGTAGCTGCTACAATTTTGCGTTTATGACTTTTCAAAATGACGAATTTTATTTTAAGAAAACAAATATTTATGAATGGAAAAACCAAGGAAAATTTCCTTGAAATTTCCACGAATGGAATTCGGTTGTATAGAAGCAAGTGTTGAAAAAGTTCCAAATTCAAAATAAAAAAATTATTTCTTTTCTGAACAAAGATAAAAGGGCTAACATAAATTAAGGCAATGTTTTAATTGAAACGAATTTACAGTGAAAAATATCTGGTGATAAAGAGTTACAATATTATTTTTTTAACTGGATCCAGTAAAACCTTCGGGTTAAATTTGGTGACCCAATGATATTGTACTTTACTTTTGACCCAAAAAAAATGATATTGTAC
This sequence comes from Mitragyna speciosa, assembly GCA_024721245.1. Lineage (NCBI taxonomy): Eukaryota > Viridiplantae > Streptophyta > Magnoliopsida > Gentianales > Rubiaceae > Mitragyna > Mitragyna speciosa. Next base: position 12,816 of record JAMWEH010000581.1, on the reverse strand, counting down.
TCTACAATGAATTTGTAATTGATTGTATACATTCATCACGTTTGCACCCGTTGAGTTCAAAACCTTTAAAAAAAAAAGAATTTGAAAATTGAGCGGAAATGGTTTTAAAATACACAATTTGAAGAACTATCAAAGCAAGAAAAATATTGTAATAATAAAAAGTTATCAAAAAAAATATTGAGTTTTAAAAAAATCATAAATGTTTATTTAAACTTACTAATTTTTCTTAGAGTTATGATAACGAAAATTTATCCTATCATTGTCCTCAAATTAAACGCTTGTAGTTGAATGTATTGCGGGTTATGTAAATGATGCATACATTCTGTTCATTCTAAATAAGCATCTAAATTCTGACCAGTTTATTTCTTCTGAAGAAGACACTAAAGATTAATATCAGTCATTTATTTTAGCTTGTTAATGTCACGCTAATAAGAACATTAGTGAGGAAACTTAATATAGGATCTACCATTTAAGATTAAACCATTCGAGTGAGTGGATGATTGTTTGTATAAATAATTCCAAGTTAGGGAAAACGTAGATGATATTGGTAACAGACAACTTTATGTCGGGGCCCAGAGATTTACACGAATTGAGTGAAAAAGACATCGAAATTTACTGTTTCTGAAGAGAAAAGCTTTGTGGCTTGCCCAAGTGACAGAAACAGCAAAATTTACTTTTTCTAAAGAGAAAAGCTAGCTTGACCAAGTGACAAAAACGGATACATTTTCTAAAGATCAAAGGTATGCAGCTTGACCAGATGAGACGCATAGACCTGGGGTCATAAAGCTCATTTGGCCATGCCATGTGATTTTAACTTGTTAATGTCACACTAATAAGAAAATTAGTAGGAAAGTTTAATACACGGTATATCATTTAATATTAAACAATTTGAGTGAGTAGATTACTATTTGCATGACTAACTTCAAGTTTGGTGAAAATAGAAGTGACATTGGTAGCAGACATTTTTAGGTTAGGGCAAGAGATTTAAACAATTTGAGTGAAAAAAAGAAACAGCAAAATTTACTCATCCTACACAGAAACGCTATTTGGCTTGACTTGGTATTATAAAGCTCATTTGGTCACGCCAAGTGTGTGTATAAACAAATCCTAAGGTGCGTTTGATAAAACTGCAATTTGAAATTTGAATTATGAAATCTAAAATATTCGTTTGATAATTAGGTGAGTTTAAATATTTCATATGGTAAATGTAAATAATTTTATCTTAAAATGAAACAATTTAGAGAGGGAATATGTGAGAGAGAAGAAAAGAGAGAGTGTGCGCGCCTGTGCGAGAGATAAAGTGCGAGTGTAAAAATGTGTGTGCATATGAAAGAGAAAGTATGCAAATCTATGAAAAAAATTAATGCACATGTGTGAGGGGGAGAAAGTGCATGTATAGATGTGAAGAAAGAAATATTTTTGTGTGTGCATGTATATCTAAGCATATGCACAAGAAAGTGTGTATGTGTGTGTAAGTGCGACCATGTGTGTGTATGTGTGGAATAGAGAGAGAGTGTGTGTGTATGTGTGTGTAAGAGAGAGAATGTGTACATCTGTGTGAAAGTGTGTGCATGTGTATGTGTGTGTGAGAGAGAGAGTGACAGTGTTCCTGTGAGAGAAAATTTGTGTGCGATAAAAGGAAAATCTATATAGTTGTATCTATGTGAGAAACGGAATGTCTGTGTATGATTGCAAGTGTAAGAGTGTGTGTGTGTGTGTGTGTGTGTGTGTGAAAGAGACAGAATGTGTGTGCATGTAAGTGTGTGTAAGAAAGATGGTATGTGTGCCTACGAGGGGGAGAGCTGTATGTGTGTTCAAAATTCAGCAAATTAAGTAAAAATTTATCAAGTAAAAATTTGTATACAATTAATTAGTTTTTAATGTAGTAAGTGATAAAGGAATTTTGTTATCAAACATCCCCTAAGAATACAATAGCCTCTTTTTAAGTTACCTTTTTTAATTTTGATTTATTTTTCATAATTTTTTGCATAATAAATATAGAACAAATTTGATACACACGCCCCTTACTTATATCATTCCATTTTTTGCAACCCACTGTTTCCTTTCCATCTTATGTTTTCTTTGATTGAGAATTTAATAATTTTCCAATCGTAGATTGTTACCATCAACTATGAACTAAATTTTAGCTATCATATATTTTTTCTTTTCTATTTACATTACGCTAAGGAGATCGTTTATAATATATAATTTTATTGATATTCTCCTTAATTAACCTTTTTTAGCATTTTAATTTATTAGAATTATTATTTTGTTAATTTCTAAAAAAAATTATATATTAGTAAACTTACTTATATCTCTATCCTCCTATAATCCCTCTTTGATGTTTTAAAAAAATATTCCTATTGATTACACGAGTTTAGTCATTTTTAAGTCAAGACGTTCTATATATACCTTTAATCCATTAACAGTATTTTAATTATTGAATCTTAGAATCTAACTGATTATTTTTAATAGAAATTCTAACCCCTAAGGTCACTTCTATTCACCAAGAATTATTTTATAATAAATTTTGAATTCAAAGATTCATACTTTCAAATTTAACTTACTTATTTTATAGAAGACATTCATTTTTTCCATGTAACTAAAATTTGATGATACAAGTTATTTTTTTAAATCAACCATTATATAAGCTGGTGTTATAATTTAATTATTATCAACATCTAAAAAATCTTATCTTCCATTATGAAAGCAGCCCATATAGTATTTTAAAAAATTTTTATCTTTCCATTATGAAAGTCCTCAAGGGTTGACTTTGTAAATTTCGTAAAGTAATTAAGGTAAATTTAAAGATACGGATCTTTTAGTAGTAGTAAAGGAAATCAAAATTTATTATAAACATTTAAAAAGTTTTATCAATTATGGAAGCTACCCGCGCAATAAATTTTGAAATGTAATTCAACTCAGAATTGTTGATGGACTTTGGCAAATAGTGAAGTCAACTTGAGTCAACACCCAAGGAAAAAATAAAACGAAGTGGAATTTGATCACAATTCAGCTGAAATGGTTTTGAAGCACAAATTTGAAATTACTCTCATAATAAATGCTAACTTTCGGTCGTAAATTTAACACACACACACACACACATGCACACGGACACACATCCTAAGAATGGTGCATGTGCTTTGCACGATTAATAGTTCATTTAACAAACAACTAGGAGATTAAAATACGCAAAATAGTAAACTCTCTATAATGGAAGAAAAGAACTTTTTCAGAGAATCCATGAGGATAGATAAAAAGTACGTACGTTCTCTTCTTTTTATTTTTTTACTTTTTCTACTTTATCCTAATCACTAGAGTCCCTATCACAAGGGATTACTCTTAACAAAGTCCTACTTAACTAAAATTACTTATCTAAATTAAAAAACAAATTCTAACTAATAGAAGATAACATTGCCTCCTAAAGACAATTTGACGTAACCAAATCTTGAAACTTGAGTCGTTAATGAAGAATCCTCTTCCAAACCAGCAACTCAGCTTCATCTTTAAAATATGCCCTTGCAAGCAAAAGTCTTCTTGAAGCTTCTTTATCTTTCAATTTATTCCTAATTACCTACAACGACGCTAAACATAAAAACATAAGTGGACTTGACTCATTAACATAGTAAAACACTAAAATATAATGGAAAAACACACAATTAAAACCAACTAAAAATACACCATCACAGGCTTAAGTTAGACTGGACTAGTGTGTAAAGTGAAATTAAGGTAGACTTTTAAAGATTGAGTAATCAATTCATTTGTTGTATTTATGAAATTTATACATAGATTATTTAAGTTGTATTTCTTGGAAACCATAAATAAATCATTTGTTGGTTTTCATAAAGATTGAGTTATTATGAATTTGAATGGATGGAATCAGACGTACGTGGAACACAACTTAAAAAGAGGTATAAATTTATTGTGTTTTTGCATATTGTTACATTTGTTTAGGGAGAAAAACCACTTTGCTAAGTAAAGTATTTCTGAAATCTCATATTGCCATCCAAACTCTTTTTTATCCAATTTCTATCTCCGTTCTATCAAAAATAAATTGGAGTGCTACTCATTTGATTTGGAGAGTGTATTTGTGATATTTCACAAAAAAAAAAAATATATATCATTGACTACAGTGCTCATCTTAACTCCTCAACAACAATTTCTACAGCTATTATAACTACAAAAAAACAATATAAACGACTTCACCATTGACTACAAGGAAATTAACTTAAATGTAAAAATAAATTATGTGGTGTTTTTGGGAGAGGTTACGTGCCTTCAAGAAGATGGTACCATCTCTTATTGTCCGATTTTTCATCCTTGGAGTTGATTACTACACTTCATATAAAATTATTGTAAAAGATTTTTATTTTAACCCCATGTCTGGTACACTGGAATGGTTTAGAATAGAAAAGTTTTTCCACATAGAATACCTTCCCACCCAGAATGGACTGGAAAAAATTTTCAATCCAGTGTTTGGCAATCCAAGTTAGAATGGAATGTCTATTCTTTTTCCAATGGTTGTTAGAATCATATTTAGATGTTAAAATGGAATAAAATTTATATTAATTTGACTTAAATGCCCTAATTTTTTTATACTAGAATATGTCATATTTTTATTTTGTTTGTTTATGATATGCATTATTTTTATTCCTACATGAAATTTTAACATTTTTTATTTTAAAATTATTGATATTCTTGTTAAAATTAAATTAATTGTTCTCCGTAATTAATTTTAAAATTTTTAAAAAATTAGTAATGAAACCAAATGTACATATTCTCTTATTTTATTTACATTTACTTTATAGGAAGTCTAGTTTTTACACAATTGCATAAAATTTAAAAATAGTATCTTAAAGATTGTTATAGCAAAAATATGAAAAAAATATATTCTAAGCATATATTAAATTATCGTGAATTAAAAATAATAAAAAATTATTGATTAAAGTTATAAATAACCTAACATTTTTTAAATTTTAAAAATAAGAAATTAATGAATATATCATGAGATAAAAATAATTAGTAGAATGAAATATGTATAGGTACAAAATTAACTCCCATTATTTTGACCTTTCCAAGATGAGGTTGGCAAGGACCTTCTCTAAGTTTTGTTGAGGAATGGGATTCCAGGAAAAAGGTGGAATGGCCCATTCGGTAAAAAGAACTTTGTAACTTAAAATGTCTATATCAAATACAAGAATGAAATAGATAAGTTAGAAAAGTCTTTCCATTCGAACCATTCCCATCCACCAAACATGGGGTAGGGAAAATTTTTTAAAATCCTTGCTGTTTCTATCGTTTTGTTTGTGTCAATCATTAATTTGGATTAGAAAGAAAATGATACCAATCCCATGCGTAATTGAGCAAGAAATTTTTGTATTGCAAACTGACTCCAAATGCCCTCGAAATCACGTCAATAGCACTCGCAATTCATCATTTAGCAAGTAATGGACGGAAATGGCAGATTGAACCATTTTTCATACTTAGATGGCAATTGGGAAAGAGATTTTAGTTTAGAAAATAATTCATGATAATATGGCACAGTGATTATTTATACAATTACTATCTTTGTACGTACAGTTAATCCTGCAATTGTTGGTACTTGATCCACGGTATACGCATTATCACTTGTTAATCTGACAACGATAATACTAGCAAAAGATGATAAAAGATGCAACGGCCTATGCAAAAGTGTGAAAGGTGCCAATTTAACTCAAAAATCACCACAACAACCCTTTTGACGAGGACATTATTAGCAAAAAAGATGATAAAAGAGTTAATAATCTATGTAAAAGTGTAAAAGATGCCAAATCAACTCAAAGTCGATTTGAGTTCGCACCTGTTCTCGCCTCCTTGGTCTTGGTCATTCTCACTCCGTGGGAGACATCCTTTATCCATTTCCTTCTCTGTCAGCATCCGTATCCCCCGTTCTCACCTCATTGTCAGAACTCAAAAAAGGGGGTGGGTCTGGAATCTCTTAATGGATGTTAGTATCCATATGAAACGAGGAAAGAAGAGATTTGGCAAAATTATTAGAGAATCATTGTAATCGTCTTCACACGTTGAAACACTGTGAAGCTGTAATGGTTAGTGGGAATATTAATAGTTGCTTGATATTTTTAAAATAGATTAATTTAAGATTATTCACAAAATCTGCAGATAAATTCGACCATCAAAGGTAAGAAAACGTATGGTGATTTGTTGACTCAAATATTCAGGAGTTTGTATTTCGCTCCGAGACACAAGTAGCTGCTAGAATTTTGCGTTTATGACTTTCCAAAATGACTGAATTTTATTTTAAGAAAATAATATTTATGAACGGAAAAACCAAGTAAAATTTCCTTAAAATTTTACGGAACTGAATTTGGTTTTACGAAGAAAGTTTTGAAAAAGTTTCAATTTAAAATAAAAAAATAATTCTGTTTTGAACAAAGATGAAAGAGCTAACATACTCGAGAGAAGGCTTAATTGTTATGACATATATATCACTGTCCCTTTTAAGTGACGGGGAACAGGAAATCACTCTTTCATAGAATTCCACTTGGACTTTTATGATTATTACTGCCTTTTTGCTGAATTCTCTAACATAAGCAATGCCGGTAGAGATAGGAATGAAGATGGTAATTTCAATTGGCAAATGAACACACTTGTTGGATGTCCTCAATTGTTGAGACGAATTTAAAATGAAAAATATTTGGTGATAAAGAAGTTACAATATTAATTTTTTTTTACAAAATGAATTATTATTTTTAATTGAATTCAGTAACACTGTCGGGTTAAATTTGGAAACCCAGTGGCATTATACTTTACAGTGAGTTTGTAATTGATTGCTATATATTCATCACGTATTGCACCCGTTAAGGTCTAAGACGTCAATTATCATAGTCAAGTTGGATTGGGCTTTGTGGGCATAAAGCAGTCAACTGGAGTCAACCTTCAAAAAACAAAAAAACCGAATTTGAAAATTTAGCGGAAATGGTTTTGATAATGCACAATTCGAAGAACTAGTCAAATTAAGAAAAATATTGTAATAATAAAGGGTTACTAAAAAAAATATTAAGTTTTAAAAAAATCATAAATTTTACTTGAAACTTGCTAATTTTTCTTAGAGTTAATGATAACGAAAAAGTTCATTCTATCATTGTCCTCAAATTAATGCTTGTAGTCAAATGCATTGCGGATTGGAACAAGTGATGTACATATATTCTGTTCATTATAAATAAGTATCTGAATGCTGACTAGTTTATTTCTTTTGAAGAAAACAGTAAATTTTAATATCAATTGTTTATTTTAACTTACTAATGTCACGCAAATGAGAACATTAGTAAGAAAACTTAACGCACGGTCTACCATTTTAACATTAAACCACTCGAGTGAGTGGATGATTGTTTGTATAACTAATTCCAAGTTTGGTGTTTGTATAACTAATTCCAAGTTTGGTGAACACATAGATGATATTGGTAACAGACAATTTTATGTTAGGTCTCAAGAGATTTACAAAATTTGAGTGACAAAAACAGCGAAATTTACTTTTTCTAAAGAGAAAAGCTAGCTTGACCAAGTGACAAAAACGGATACTTTTTCTAAAGGGAGAAGCTATGCGGCCGGACCAGATTAGACACATGGGGTCATAAAGCTCATTTGGCCAAGCCATGTTATTTTAACTTGTTAATGTCACACTAGTAAGGAAATTAGTGGGAAAGCTTGACATAGGGTCTACCATTTAAGATTTTAAACAATTCGAGTGAGTAGATTATTGTTTGTATGACTGATTCCAAGTTTAGTGAAAATAGAGGTGACATTCGTAACAGAAAATTTTATGTCATGGCAGAGATTTACACAATTTGAATGACGAAAACAGCAAAATTTACTCAACAGAGAAACGCTACGTGGCTTGTCCAAATGTGCTTTAGAACCCCAAGTCGAAATGAGCTTTATAATGAGCTTTAGATTGGGGTTATAAAACTCAATTGGCCAAAGCCAAGTGTGTGTACAAACAGCAGTCATGCGTTTGATAATAATTTTTTTTATATGTGCCTTTTTCCTAAATCGACTGTTATATGAAGTGGTGTTGTAATTTTTATAATTATCAACGTCTAAAAAATTTTATCTTCCATTATGAAAGCAGTCTATATAATATTTTAGTAATTTTTATCTTCCATCGTGAAAGTCCTCAAGGATTGACTTTATAGACCCGTAAAATAATTAAGGTAAATTTAAAGATACGAATCTTTAAGTAATAAAAAGGAAATCAAAATTTATTATAAACATTTAAAAATTTTATCAATTATGGAAGCAGCCCGTGCAATAAATTTTTGAAAGTGTAATTAAACTTGGAATTGTTGTTGAACCTGGGCCGAAGTTTACCTTGAGTCAAGCCCAAGTGGAAAAACAAAGTGGAATTTGGTCACAATTCATCTGAAATGGTTTTGAAATGCAAATTTGAAATTACTCTCAGTAGTAAATGCTAATCAACACGTAATATATACTCAATGCAGATGCTCTAATTTCACAGTCTATCAACATTACTAAATTCATCAAGATTGATATGGAGAAACACATTCTACTACTACCTTCTTGTACTTGTTTTTGTGCAATCCTGTCTCACCGTGGCTTCCACAGCCATGAAGAAAACAATATTAGCCACCGATCAATCTGCTCTCCTAGCCCTGAAAGCCCACATCACTTCAGATCCTTACGAATTCTTGTCAAAAAACTGGTCTTCTAATACTGCAACCTCTTCTGTTTGTGACTGGATTGGAGTCGAGTGTGGCTCATAAACACCAAAGAGTTACTTCTTTAAATATTTCAGGAATGGGACTCACGGGCACCATTCCTTCAGATTTGGGAAACCTATCCTTTCTCGTTTCTCTTGACATGGGAATAAACTACTTCCATGGATATCTGCCCAAAGAGTTATCACGCTTACGCCGGCTAAGGTTCATCAGATTAAGCTCCAACAACTTCACTGGAGAGATTCCAATGTGGTTTGGTCACTTTCCAGAACTTCAATTCTTGGTTTTGTACGAAAACAATTTAATGGTCCGATTCCTTCTTCCTTGTCAAACCTATCAAAACTCGAACATCTGGATTTCGATGGCAATTCCCTGAGTGGGAAGATTCCCGAAGATATTGGGAACCTCCACAGCTTGAAATATCTGAATCTTGAAGAAAATGAACTGGTTGGTTCCATACCATTGACCACCTTCAACATCTCAGCATTGGAATGGATGGCTCTGACGTACAATAACTTATCTGGTTTTCTTCCCGTTGACATATGCCACCGTCTTCCAAATCTTAAAGGGATTTATCTATCTTTCAATCAGATACATGGTCCAATCCCATCAAGTTTATCTCAATGTTCACAACTTCGGGTACTATCATTGTCTGAAAACAAATTTAGCGGGCACATACCTAAAGAAATTGGCAACTTAGAGATGCTCGAAACTTTAGCCTTCGGATTCAACAATTTACAAGGTATGATGCCTAGTCCGACCATTTCGTGCTTTTCACCCCTCCTGCCTAATTGTTGCCAAAATGATGGATTATCCAAAGTCATCTTAGGGCTTCTAGGGTCTCTTTGTTGTTTGTTATGTTTTAAAGCCAATTAGTTTTAAAATTATAATTTATATTATTGTCAAGGGATTAGGAACCTAGAGGGTCACGCATAATAGAATTAATTCTTGGGTTAAATTTATTATAATAATTATGTGATAATTATGTGATAATTATGTGATTAATTTGTGAAATAATTAATCCTATTTACTTGTTAATAAATAGACCAAATCTTGTGGTGGAATTCCTTTTGAAGGAAATTAAAATCTACCAAAGACTTGATAATAGATAAGGGTTATCTATTATCTAATTATTGTTAGACAATATGTCTTGAAAATTTGCTTTTATAAATGAGTTTCTAAATTCAAAGACTTGACACACAAGAAAATATTCGTGAAAAAATTAGAGATAGAAAAGTATTTTTTCTCATTATTCAATGAGAAATTCCCATGTGGTTTGGTCATTTTCCACAACTTCAATACCTGGCTTTAGGCAACAACAAATTTACTGGGCCAATTCCTGCTTCCATCTCAAATTTGTGAAAACTGGAATCTCTGGACTTAAAGCAACACGTTCCATAACTAATTATACACATCAATCTATGAATTTTCACCATTAAATTAGTAGCATAGTCATTTTTACAATTTCTATATATAGAATATTATAGAAATTGAAATTCGAGAAAAGCTTAACAAACTTTCCAAAAAACACATTTTCTAATGAGTATGTTATGATGCTTTTCATATCTGATATATATTTCGATTATCTAAAATTTTGGTAGGCATAAAAGAACGAAAAGGTGACGTAATCAAATGGTGGGCTTCTCAGATAATTGTAATTTTGCTTTAGACATACACTTGCTGTAAGTTGTAAAACTATAATTTTTGAGTTCTTTAATATCAACTTTTAGAATTATAGAATTACGCGAAAACAAGAGCACAAAATTATATTTGGGAGGAAGAGAATAATCAACACAAATTATTATTATTATTATATCTCACAAGGAAAAAAAAACCCAAAATTTGTCTCCAAAATTTGTTTGGTACTACTTTTGGAAAACATGTTTTTAGAAAACTCCAAATACGTTTTTTAACTATTTTTTATATGATACACACATGTATTTAAAAGAATTTTAAAAACTACTACGGCAATGTTTTCGAGAAAATACACCTAAACCAATAATCCAAACGAAGTGAAAATTTCCACAAATAACCTATATATGGCTTTAATGGATATGGTGAATAAGAAACAACTAAACATGGTTACCAAATAAAATGTCTAACTCTTAAATAAGATATCCACTACAAAGTTGATCAATTTCAGTATCTGATTGCTCCAAAAAGTTTGAGATTTTCTTTAGGTCCAAACTTTTCTAAACTATACTTGTCTAATTTTTGTCACCAGTTTTAGTCGTTTTAAGACATCAAATCTATGAACATGGCAGGGTAAAATAGTCTCTATAGGACATAGAAAAAAGAATTTCTTAGCTATTTCTACATTGTTAATGTTGGATTGGAAATAAGGTTTACATGTGCGTATGCTTAAATAAGATACCACCATTATATTCAAGCTACCGATAACTTATTAATTTTCATTACACGACACTTGGAAGCAAATAGTTTCGTCACAGCTATGCAATTTTTCAGTAAAATCATATTTTGAAAAGTTAGAAAAAATTAGATGAGTTATACCGAGTTGATTCGTTTCTGTAAAATAATTCATGATTCGATAAAAAATTTAATAAACATCAAGTTTTAATCTATATGAACTCAATAGACACACAGTAATCACAAATTTTTACTCCAATGCAGTTTATCCAAAACTCAAAAATATGATAAATTTTACATAGAAACTTGAGAATGCGGCTCATTTTTTACCCATACTCCAGAGTACGCAAGAATGTTAATTACAGAATGAGATATTCGTGACATTTACTTACAACTAGGCCAGATTCTCAAATTCTAAATATAGAGTTTGAAAAAATTTTGATAGGTGTGATTCCAGTAGAAATTGGCAATCTTCGTCAGCTCAAGGAGTTAGGAATTGAAGACAACCATATTACAGGTATGGCTACATTGCGCAAAAGCATTCACTATAACCCTTTCATCTTTTTTGGAGATAGAACAAAAAGAGTTGTTTCAGTTTATATAAAGTCCAAAACTCTCATTGATTGTCAATGTCTAGATTACATTAATGTTATTACTTATTCAAATAATTCTTTTATGTATACATGTCTCGGGCTGTGCATACATTCTGCATAGATGTTATTGCCCATATTTAAAACACTTTTGTCAATTGGTATGTTAGTATAGATGTTAATTCGCATTCTTGCAATTACTACACACTTTTATTAGGTGAAATTCCACGGGAAATATACAACTTACACAAATTGGAGCTACTCTACATGAGAAATAATAGATTGAGTGGCCCCATTCCAGCTGGGATCTTCAACCTATCAAGATTGAGAATTATTACACTTGAATTAATTCTCTAACAGGCAATCTTCCTCCAAATATGGGTGATAGATTGCCCAACTTGGAGGCAATTAATTTGGCCAAGAATCAAATTGGTGGAGTTATACCAGCATCAATCGCAAATTCCTCCAAATTATCTACTTTACACCTTGGAACCAACCAATTCACTGCCCAGTGCCCAATTCCCTTGGAGAACTTGCACTTCCTAGTAAACCTTCTTCTGTCGAAAACAGCCTAACAGGAGACTTGGAATTCATTACTTCATTGACAAAGTGCAGGCACTTGAGATATCTGCAAGTGGGTTGACAATTCATTCCACGGGTTCCTTCCAGTTTCCATTGGGAATCTTTCCACTTCCTTGGAAAATTTTCCGAGCAGCTGTTTGTGGAATAAAAGGCAGTATCCCAAGTAAAATGGCAACTTGAGGCAGTCTAATATTAGTTGACTACAGGCAAACCAGTTGACGGAGTTTATTCCGTTTGCAATCACTAATTTATACAACCTTCAAGTGTTGCTTTCTCACGGAAATGGACTATCCAGCAATATAGACAGTCTTTGTAAGATGCACAAGCTATCCCATATACATTTAGGGAAAACAAAATTTCAGGGCCAATTCCAAATTGTGTTGGCAATATGACTTCTATTAGGGAACTTTACCTAGACAGCAATGGATTTGACCTCAAGTGATTCCAACAAGCTTATGGAACTCCAAGATCTCTTGAGCATCAACTTGTCCTCAAACTCCATAGTGGATTTTTGCCTTCTGAGATTCAAAACTTAAAGGCTG
>JAMWEH010001686.1:0-38384 GCA_024721245.1 Mitragyna speciosa | reverse complement strand
TGCAATTTTGGTACAACAAAATTGTTAATCATACCTAACCTTATTCAACATATCTATCAGTAAATCAGTTAATCATCTAAATTTTGTCGGGTATATAGAGTAACAGACCCTATTGTATTTAGTAAAAAAATTAACAAGAATATTCTTTATGTTTTCAAAATTAGATTAACAAAGAAAACAACATTACAAGTTTAAAATATATGAGATTTGTATAAAATAAAAACCAAATTGTATACAATGGAAAATATGATAGAATTGAACATTCTAAATCACAAAATCGAACATCCTAAATACCCTAGAAATCCATCACCCAAATATATTATCATAGTTTTGAGCATTTGAAATCATAGAATCGAACATTCTAAACCACAAAACTATATTTTTTAATTTGTTTCTAGTTTCTTCACTTCGTAAAAAGCATCAATAACTTTTTTCAACATAAAATATATATTAGTTTCAACATTAAAACTTAAAGAATTAATTAACCTTAAATATGGATGGATATGGATAATCACATTTTTTTAAAATTAAATTTAAAACATTAACTCTATTTCCTCATATAAGTTCAAGTACCCGAATCATTCTCAATTTTCTTGTTGGTTATTTTTTTTAGTTTCTACCAATATGATTTTCATATTTATTTACTTTTTTTGCATACATCAAGCTAGAGGTAACTGAGAGGGGAGAGGGTTAGAGTCCTTTGGGAAGCAGATGGCATTGGAAGAAAGCATGAGGAATAAAGAAAAGTAAATTTAAGAAAAAAGATAAAAATAAATGAGAAAAAAATTACATTAATAGTAAGACAATTTTGTCATGAATTTATATTGGAGACTAATTAAAAACTAATAAAAAGGTTCGAGGACTACAAAAGTAATTGACCCTTGTACTTTACAAAAAAGTAACAGAAATGTCCTATTCTTAGGGACCTAACTTGAGTTTTTAGGAAGGGAACTAACAGGGAGAATGCCCACTTTTAGTGCTTTGGAGACCCAATTGAGCTTTGAGAGAGGGGCTAGAGGGAGAATTTCTGACTTCTAGTTCAAACTAACCCAATAGTACTATTGGGGATTTAGCTGATGTAATGATAGTTTTGATGATAACAAACTACAATGCTACTAATTATCCTTGTTTAGAGTTGTTCTGGAGTAGTAAACATGGTTTAAGTGGATGTGCTCAAAGTAGAAGGATGTTTTTAAAAAAGCAAATTGTTTTGGCCACCACTTCAGACGCTAGTTCATTGCTTTGGCTGTCCGAAGCTACTTTGGACATCATTTCGGACGTCCTATCGTTGACCGAAGGTGTTCCAGAAATTTCAGAAATCTTTAGATGCATGAACAAATATTTCAGACATCCTATCAGTCGTCCAATGACACATAAAAAATCTAAAAACTTTCGGACGAGTGTTTGGACATCTTATCTATCGTCCGATTGCATTAAAAATTTCCAAAAACTTTTAGATGCGTATTCAACCAGTTCTTCGGCCGTTCGGAAATAATAGAAGAAAGACATAAACTTTTCGACCAACTGAATCGGACGAGGGTTGTCTCCTTCGATTGTTAGAAGAGACCAAAGTCAATTCAACAATGAAGATTTCGAACGTTGGTCCAGACAGTTACTTGAATGATAGGTCGTCTGAACGTCCTAACGGCTAGTTTTTCTGCATTTAATGCTTGACCGTTGGGAGGTAGTTGAAGGCCATTTTGGAGGAAGTATAAAAGTAATAACATTTCAATTTATGAATAACTGTTGTATTGAACAATATTGAGCATTGAATGGCACTCTTGAGCAAGAAAAGCCATTTTCTTTGTATTTGTGAGATAGATTTTGAATCCTTCATTGTAAGAGTGATCCTTCAATTGTATAGTTGAAAGGTTAGCTTGTTAGCTATAAATTTCTTATCTCAACTAGAAGTGTGTCTAGGGTGAGTTAGAAGTGAGCCTCTCATGGTACAAGTTGGTTGTGAGCCATCTTCAAGTGAAGGGATTTAAGTGCACTACAACTTCAAGTTTGGTGAAACTTGAAAGTTTTTGTGGTTGCATTAATCCAACTCCTTTCTATGTCAATTTTAGTTTGCTGTTATCTTTGCAATATTATTTATTGCTTTAACAACTTGATTGATCACTTAATTAACTTGGTAAATTTCAATTTTGTGATAATTTGATTCAACCAAGCTAAATTTTTAAAGAAACTTAATTCACCCCCTTTTAGGTTGCACATAGGTCCTACAACTGAGAAGAAGACGGGTTCCCTGCAAAGCTTTCGAAGCTTCTCCGCTGATTACTCATCTTGAACGTGAAGTTCTAAATTGACATAACTTTTTAGAGGGATTTTGAAGTACCAAAAAAGTTTAGATTACACATGGAAATTTCCAAATCACTAAATATTAATATACAAAAGAACAAAAATTTTTAAGAGTTTTATGAATCTACAATTATTTAATTCCAATTCCTGCTTATAGGATACACAGAGAAGAAAACTTAGTGAAGTGTAGGAACTAAAAATATTTTAGAATGAGAAAAAATCAAAGACCAAGTACCCAGCTGCTTCAGGAAACCATAACGATCGGCGCAGACTTTCTTTTATTAACTCTTTTCTTGAATTACAACAGCAAAGCAGAAATATTTATACATAAGAACCAAAGTTAGTTAAATCGCAACACGGCAAAACTAATGAATAGGGAAACTGTGTCAAAAAGCTTGCCAGGACTCAACCAACCAGTCAAAAATGGAATCTGCGGCTATAATCGAACATGCACTCGTACTTGCAGTTAACAAACTAACTAATTAACTCGTGACGCCAAAACAAATAAACAAATAAATTAAGTTTAATTTGAAAATTACGACAAAAAGATACTCAGTGGGAAAGATAGAGGAAAAAGATATTAACAATTCTAGTTAATAATCTAAGTGGTAAAGATAGAGGAAAAATATACTAACAAGTTCCCAAGAACAAGAGCACAGCTAGCAAAGCAAACTTGGACATGTCTTCAGTTTCTTGATTGAAATGTTTGAAAATATGATGCGGTTTTTCTCTGTAATATGTTAGCATTTATGCTAGATGAGAAAGGCAGCCAAACACTTTATCAACAGAGATGGGGCCTCAACACTAATTGTTCCATACATTCAACATAAATGTACGGTGTTGATTGTAATTGAGCAAGAATTATTATGAAAGAATTTGCTACACGTTTTTCTCATGGAAATTGAGAGGCAGGGCAATAATTCACTTCCAGATTTTGTGAATGTAATAAAGTCGTAATTATACAAGGAGAGACATAGCAATAATTCACTGCCAAATTTTTTAAATTAAATAAACTCCTATTTGTCTAAAGAGTGATAGTAGGGGTGTAACAGCCCCACCTTACCCAGAGGCGCACCAAAGGGCTTAGCGGACTGCCTGCCTAGCTCTCGCCAGGACTCAAATCACGCACTCGCTCGAACATCCAAGCATACTTAACTCAAATAAAATACATTCATAATGAAATACATTCATGAAATTTACTTGAAAGTATAAATATCACAAGAGTTTTTACATCCCAAAATATAAATAATATTTACAATAAAAGCCTACACATTTAGGCTATCAAAATACATGAAGCAAAACATTTACTATATCCAAAAGCAGCTTTTCCAGCTTTAGTGTTTTGGAAAACCTGGTTAAAGAAAACAAATGAACGGGATGAGCTATAATAGCCCAGTGAGTGCCCAAGCTCATGCAATCATACCAGGAATTCATTATTTTATGGAACAAGATAATTGACAAGGTAAATAGACAGGTTATGAACAATTTAATTAACAAGTAGTCAATGGCGGATACAGGGCCCAACTACGGGAGCAAGCTCAACCGCAGGAGAAGCAAGTACTGTTCATGTAACCATGATGTTAGGACCGAGATAATAACTCAGGTCTTTATCAAAGGACATGCCAGTATTATCACGCACGCCCTAACCACCGTTCACCTTATAACCTCCGTACAAGCTACCACATCCAGGGAGTAATCTCGACCTTGGAGGGCCAACACGCGAGAAAGTTCAATCCGGAGTTGGCCTCTTTGAGGATTCACAACTCAAAAGGGAAAGAACAACACGCCCTAAAACACCCAGCACCTTATATCCTCCCAAGCCTGTCTGGGTTGACTATCCGTGAAGTAACGGTGAAGTTAGTCACGGAAGTCTCATGCACAAGTAACACATTGGATAATGAAAGCGTGTAACACATTGCGGAATAGATGCGATAAAGTACACATCCTTCCTCAAGTAGCACATGTCATCAAATAACAATTACAAGTATAACATAATTTTTCATAATATAACATTCTCAAGTATGACAAAATATTTCATGCATCATGCACACATAAAGACACTCACCTTAAGTGCTTAAGAAAATATTTCGTAATACGGTCGGGTTTCACTTCCGGAGCCTGAAATTTAAAAGAAAATAGTCGTATAAAAACCGGATAAAAATCTAAGTAATTCGATAAGAAAATTCGAGAAATACCTCAAGTATTTCTAGGGTTTAATTTCTAGGGTTTTGGAGTTTAGGGTTTTACCCTAGGGTTTAGGGTTTTCAAAATTAGGGTTTTCTAACTTTCTAGGGTTTCGCTCGGAAAGGTTTAATTCACTAATAGCTAATCTACGAAAATTTCTGCACGTTCTAATCACTAAATTACAGCTTATAAAGCTTTAAATCATAGCCTAATCACTTTTATTTCTTAGGTTTTACCGAAATTTCGGCAGCACTTCCCCTATAATCGGACTAACCCAAAATTTTAACCTGCAAGAAAAACATCCAAACAACCCAATCTCAAGTAGTTCTACCAATTTCACATCAAACTCACTTCAATTTCACTCAAATTCATCACAAAAACACTTGAACCTCTCCAAGGTTCTTCAACCAAATCAAACCTAAATCATGCCATTTCAAGTTTAATTCACTATCTACAAGTCATACAAGTCCATAAACCTCATATTCATGGAATAAAACTTCATATTTCATGGCTAAAATAAATCACACTTAACCATAAAGACATGACTTAAAAGCTAGAAAACTATGATCTTTATACTTGAAATAAGATGAAAAGTTCTTGGGAAATACCTTTAGTAAGACAAGATTGTTGCTTAGGAGGAAGATCAACTTAATTTCTATGGATGAAAAGTGATTCAAATGGAAGTAAAAGCTCCAAGAAAATGAAAGAAAATGGAGAGTAAAGAGAGAAGAGAGGGGCCGGATTTGAGAAGAAGAAAAAGAGAGAAAATGCCTAGTTAAAGAAGAAAAGAAATGGAAAAGAATTGGGAAAAGTTTGACCAATCAAAGCAAGACAAGAACAAAGTAAATCTTGACTTTCTCTCCATGGAAGACTACACTTGGCTAAGGGTCATTAGAAGAGATTTTTATTATTTATCCCATGATTAATCTTGCAAGACATTCTAAGTACAACTCCTAAGGAAGAAGGTACAACATGCTAATAAAATAGAAAATCATTCCTTATTATTTTTTCCACTAATTTCGGCCCTTCTTTTTTTTTTTTTTCTAATGAACATAATACAAAATAAATGGTTTTGGCATGAATTTCTAGGGTGTTACAAGGGGTATCAAATATTAGTTTTTTTTTTAAAAATATAATAATAAATTAGAAATTTGACTAAAAGAAATAGAAGGCAATAAGTGTTATGAATGGGGCCAAAAAATTTGTAAAACCGAGAAACTCAGACCAATTCAAAAAATGAGGATAATCAAACTGAATCTTAAAAACAATTAGATTAACCGGATCTCATTTACAAAAGCAATTCCGATTTCAGGTATCAATTTCTAAAAACGCAGTTAACTAAAACTGGTCTACATATATGTCTTAGAAGCTAATATTCATAAATTTTATAGAGAAGTTGATCTCTGTTAAGTCATTCTATTCATAAATATAAGATAACTAAAAAAAATAAAATATTGTACTTAATTTTTCTTTCCATTAAATTCTTCGATTTGTATATTATCCTTTGGTTTTATGCTTGATTATTATGTGTTTCTTGTTACTAGCTAAAGAATTACTTTCATATAATTTAAATGAGGATCAAAGAAGATAACATAAGTACTTTTCTTACTTGTGTTGTGAAAATTTTGATATGTAATGTTTTTACTTGTAAATAGGTGGATGTCTTAATTGTAACTTTATTACTTGTTTGAACAGTAATTAAAATTATATAAGTATTTTATTTTTTTTAATTTGAACAAGTGTTTATGTTGTAACATATTTTTATATCTATTTTATAAGATTAATTTAATACCATACAATTCCGGTTATCTGATCTTATTCTATTTAACTGGATAACTGATTAAGAAGTTAACCGGCTAATGAGGGTTGAATACAACTAGCAAATAGGGTGAACCAATAAAACTAGTTCTGATTAGAATACTAGATGTATGAACCAGTTAACCAATCTATGTAACTCCTAATAAGCCTAATTGTCTATACTGCATGTAGTAAAGTATATATTAACTACACCCTTTTCATGTAGTATTGTTCAAATGTAACTTCATGTCTAGAGTTATTTGGAACTTATCAAAACTGTGGATTATTGATAGGAAAGTAGCATACAAATTCGGGTCAAGTGTATAATTGATAATGAAAAAAAAAGAAGTCCTAATGGATTTTCCATAATTATACAAATGATTGTAAACAACAATCCGTTAAGACACATTTTTTTCACTAAAGACTATATCAATCATTTTTTCCCCATAATGTCAAGCTGTTCGTAGTGAACTTCTCAATTATCTGCCGCTTGTAAGTTGTTTCTTTCAGGTTGTTGTGAGCTGCATAAGTTTAGGAATATAAGTTTTTCAATATGTTTTTTCTAGTTTGAAGCTCGTAATTATACCAATTCGAACAAGGGAAGATTTATCGACGAAACGGTGTTAGAAATTGAAAATTTATAAAGCTATTAGGCAACCAAAAGTATATCTGTTATAATAGACCCGGTGTTTTAAACAACAATCACTAGTTTTACACCACTTCATTTATTAATTAACTCATGTAGCTTTTTTAAGCTACAAGGTCTAAGAATAGAGTTGTAGACGAGTCTGTACAAGATATGATAATTATGATAATCC
Organism: Mitragyna speciosa; assembly: GCA_024721245.1. Classification (NCBI taxonomy): domain Eukaryota; kingdom Viridiplantae; phylum Streptophyta; class Magnoliopsida; order Gentianales; family Rubiaceae; genus Mitragyna; species Mitragyna speciosa. The sequence continues at coordinate 31,284 of JAMWEH010001686.1, read as the reverse complement.
AACCATGTATTATAACAAATGAAAAGTTTACAAATAAATGGTGATTTCCTAATTATAAAAATTTAACAATTCTGTGTGTCACAAATCCATACGTTAGTTTGAATAAATTAATTAAGACATCATGATACTCTAACAACGCACATGTAATGGTACCACTGATCCACAAAGTGTGAGACCAATACTAATGCAATGTTAGAATACAATTCACAAGACCATATAATTTTTCACTCTTCTGGATTCAACATTAGTTGTTACACTAGACCAAAGCCTAATTGTTAGATGATAAAATATTTATGCTCTTTCTTGATTTAATTTTTCAAGAAAATATGACAGATCGATCGCTTTATTAGTAAGACATTCATATAGGTGATAGAAAGATTGCAATCATTTAATTTGCAATGATCTAAATTAGGCTGCCCTAATACAGATTTCTAATTTATTATATTTGTTTTATTGAATATTCTTTAAGATAATTTCATTTATAAATAGCAATTTCTTCTAGTAATTGCTTAGAATTTTTTTTCTACGTAATTGCTTAGAATTTTTTTCCTACCTTTTCATCTTCCTAAGTATGTGCAAACAATTGAATTTTGCATTACTGGTATCTCTTGCTCGTCGAATATATTTGGATAAAGTTATATAAGGTTCTAAAGTAGCTCAGATTTTGATCAGATGTATACGAACTTCGAAGATTAAGATAAGTTTGGGGAAGATAGAGAAAGAAACAATTATTGGACATTGATTGGCTGATAAAAAGCTAAAGATCAAGGAATATCTACTAATGCTGGCAATCAGTCCCAAGCCCCATTGAGATCCCATGCCCATATTTTATTTGAGCGGGATGGGTATCAATAATATGGGATTGAGCTTATTTGGGATTTTGCCTATTAACACCCATTTAAATATGGGTATGGTTGGGAAATGATTGGGATTCCCATACCCAAATATAGACAAACCTTGAAATAATTTGTTTTTTATCAGATCTACCTCTTCTATACTTTCTTTTGAAAAAATCCTTCATTTTAAGCTGCATTAACAAAACATCTTTCATTTTTTATTTGTTTTTTATTTTTTAACATTTTTTTCAATAACAATGGAATACCTATTTTTTTAATGATGGACAAGTTGGAAATTTATTTTTGCATTCTTAGCTTCTTTATTTTGTCCTCTTCGATTCATCTATTTCTACTATAAATATTATGTGAAATTTTATCTATTGACATCAATTTTATGTGATTAAACTGATCTTTATACTAAAAAAATTCATGTGAATTTTATATATTGAGTGCTTTAATTTCAGTTCAACCTTATTCTCGAGAAAATTAGTCTTTATATTCTAGTTTCATCAAAGTTTGTAATGTCCATGAACAAATGAGATGTTGATTTATTTTAATTTTTTAATTTGCTTCATTACTTTAGTAATGGATTTTAGTATCAGGAGTTTTAGTAAGACACTATCTAAATTGATTTTTTTATGTGTAGATAAATTAAATATCTGCGCATCTTCAATCTATCCCCTTTACATGTAACAATTAAAAAACTACAGTTTATAATTAAAAGATTAAAGAGTATTAATAAATGAGATCTAAAAAAATAATAATATAAAAACAAAAAAAGTTAGAAATTTATTGAGGTTAATAAATTAAAAAAATAAATGATATAAAAAATAAATATTCATGTTAAACTAAAAAAAAACACGTAATCTAAAAAAAAAAACAATTGATTAATAAGGAAAAGATAATTTAGAAAAATAATAAAATGGGATAACTTGAGTTTTTGGGTGGTATCAAATGGGACTAGCCCATTTTAGTCCCACCCATATTAATTCCATGACAAATATGGGACTGTTTGGGTATGACCCATATTTCACAGTCCCAATTAAATCCCGCCCAGCCCGCCCATTTGCCATCTCTAATATCTACATAAGAAAGGAGAAAATATATGATAGATTTCAGTTTTGTTGGAGTAATGAATTCAGCAACGGCAGTACTGAATGTATGTCGCTACTCTCCTCAATGTGGACCCACATGATATTTCTTAGTTGGCCTGGTTCCGACCGACTTATTAAATGATTTGCAAAAAAAAAATATATATGATAGGCATAAAACCTCACGTCTTAATTTCATTGAATGCAAATTTGACATACTTAAATTTTGCAGATTCTTGGCTAATTTGTATTATCTCAACATGCTCCACACTAATGGTAACACGAAGGCGTTTTAAATTTTCGTTTGGAATCTAGTTGTGATTTCTGGTGGGTATCAACTAACCAAAAATTATTTTATCAATTGCGTGCCCTCCAAATTTAATGTGTATAGTAGCAAATAGGGTCGTCTCCTCAGAGAAAACTGGTAGAATTATTGCTTTCAAGAAAAATGCAAAAAAAAAAAAAAAAAGTGGGGGGAGAGTTTCTATCAATTCATAATTAAATATAAAAACAAATATGCAATAATTAAAAGAATTAAAGTATTAAAACAAATGAATAACAGGCTCTGGTTACGGAAACAATTTCAGCAACGGTACACCCAATTGATCATTGACACATAGGATAACTCATGTATTTATGAATAAATTGGTTATAGTAGTCTAGCAACTGTTGTACCACCAATCTTTCCTTAATTACCCGGTAGTTAAGAGACGTTCTTAGACTACTTCGCTTGCTAAATAGATAACCTAGAGACGCTCATAGGATTTAATCTAATTGTAGCCTTAAAACTAGAAAGACCCAATTCTAGTTAACAAACACACATGCGGGTTCATTTAAACTAGATTAGTTATTTCCATGACACAGATTAGACTACTTGTGAGGTAATGAAATTGTGTCATTCGCCACTGATATCAAAACATCCAAATACATACGGACTAGATGTTTTAATTAGCAATAAATCATTCAGACAATTGAATAACTGGCCATATTTATTCAATTAAATCAGAACAATTATAATCAATAGATAAAATAGAAAATAACTAAATACCCATGAACACATGAATTGCAATTTAAACAAATATCGAAAGATCTCACAATTGTTATGAAACCGTGCTTTGATTATTCCGCAACTAGAAAGAAGTTTAGCTACAATCCATGAAGAAAACGCAGCCAAAAGTATCCATGACAATTGTGCTTACAAGTCTTGAAAGAAAGAGAGAAATAGAAAAAATCTAAAAACTCTCAAAACTAAAACTAAAAAAAACTAGAGAATATTCAAGAATAGCTCTCAACTAAACTAGAGAATAATATTAAATATATGGCCTCCCTTCGTTGATTCCTCTGCAGTCCAAGGAAGTCATGTCTTTCCTTCCGTCTTTCTCGTGTTTGTTTCTTTCTCAATCTCACGCCACATTTGGTGGAGAGGAAAGATTTCCCTTTCCTTCTCTAAATCCAATTCTATTTAATTACCAAATAAGCATAGAGAGGAATTTACTGCTGAATGAGTCTTCTAAAATTAGGAAACTAATTTAGTTTCCAATTGCCAATCAAACTCCAATCAACGATACTCCAAATCTCACAAAATTTGCACTTCCAACTGGATAGAGCGTGGGCACGCTTTACCGCAGCAAATCTTCTGAAATTTTTCCTTAAAAGATCACTTTTCTCATTTGAATCCTATTAGCAATATAAAAACCAAATAATAATAAAATTCAGCATTTAGCATAATATTTGGCTATAATTAAGACAAAATCTCAACAAATAATATGCATAATTAGCACGCTATCAAATTCCCCCACACCAAGACAATGCTTGTCCTCAAGCATTTCAGAGCTCAGAAGTTTAATTAAGATGACAAGCATTAAATAGCCCCTCATACAAGCATAGGTATCTCATCCACCTAACAATTTCATCAAATTCAGAACATGCAAGACTCAACCTCTCTCACCTTGATGTATATAAACGCTCACAGCTCAAGTATAAAGTGGGTATCATTGAACACTCAAAACAACACAGTGAAATGACATTACCATAGGCTTGCAAATCTATCACATCTCCACCACTTGAATAGAAATTGAATGCAAAAATCTAAGGGTCTTTGACAAGGTTGTAATGGGGCTTGGGTAAAGGTTGGATAAAAAGGAAATTTAGGTGTAAATAAGTATCAAGAGGAATGTCTAAATCAATGCATGAACATAGTCACCATCTTAGCGTACATTCCTTGCATTGGTGTATACCACAACTTGTTCAACTAAGGCAAATGCAACCATATCTTGAGCTTTTGCCCAACTAACAACACATATGTACAATTCACTTCACAACATATTTTGTACTCTTCCTTTTTTTCATTTTTTTTTGAAGATATACAAAAGAGATGAAAACATGAGCACTTGCCTATGCTTGCTTTCTTCAATCAGCATTTTGCAAGGAGACTTGAATTTTTTTTCATGACAATGAAATTTAGACACTCCCTTGACACATGGTTCAAAGAGACAGTTTAAACGAATAGGTTTTTGGTTGAAATATGTGGCTAATGAACAAAGAAAAAGTCATAGCTCAAAAGGGTTCACTAATGGTAATAAAATAGAGGCAAGTTTTTACGAGAGTCAAAAGGGTTAAACCTAAATGCCCTTGTCATTTTAATGCATCAAATTTCATAAAATGTGGTCTCGACATGCATATCAAAGCAAGTTCTAGAATGACACCCATGTGTGTTAAACCCTCAATGAAAAAGAAAACAGAGCAAGTATATATGGAATGCTCTTTAAATGGTTCAATATCTCACAAGGTGGGTCAACAACTGTCAATTTATCAAGTCTTGCACATTCCTCATTCAATTCCATTGTCAAGCAAACAAGACACCCAAACTAGCATAATTATACTACTCATACTTGCATCTTAATGGCAATAATCATCACAGCGTTATATGGAATGAAAAATAACTAGCACAAAGTCCCCAAAAATTCAAAATTTCAACAATAGTCTCTCCCCCACACTTAAATCCTACATTGTCCTCAATGTAGATAGATAAAGGCAAAATTAAAAATGGCACTTCCCTGAGCACACAATTAAGTGCGGAGTTATGAAAGATAGTGGTGCTGGTGAAGTAGAAGGACCATGCTCTGTTGCAGTCCAGATCTGTTGCAATCCAAGCAGCCCATTAACTATATCAAGATAATCACAATTGGAAATTAGTGGTGGTTGGTTTGGGTCCACTTGAGACTTTCGCCCGTGATGATCTTGCAGTTGTGGATGATGGTGAGTGAGTGGTGTGATTGTAACAGAGGCGAGAGAGGCTGATCAGAGGAAAAAATGGTGAATCGGGTAAGAGAATATGTTGGATCTTGAGGAATCTGGGAGAGAGATGAGAGTTTGTGCATCTGTATTTCTTTGCAAAGGGAAGATAGAGAAGAGAGAGAGATGGTCGAAGTTGAAGAGTGGGAGAAGAGAAAAGAAAGAAGAAGGAAGAAAGAACGCAAGAAAGAAAGAAAGAAAATAAAGAACAGGTTGAAAGAAGTGAAGAAAGAGAGAAAAGAAAGAAGGAAAGAAAGAAAGAAAGAAAGAAAAGGAAAGAAAAGAATTCGTCGACTACTTCCTTTTTGTTTTTTTTTTTTGGTACCACCATATTAGACGTGGGCACGCCCAAGTCATAAGAAGTCTTCTGGTCGTTGAACTCAATAATGGCCCTTAAGCATGACCACTAGACATGGGCACGTCTAGTGCATGAGAAGTCTTCTAACCATCATATGCTAAAACGATCCATTAAGCGTGACCGCTGGGTGTGGGCACGCCCAACTGACAAGAAGTCTTCTGATCTTCATACTCAAAGCTGGTCCTATAAACGTGACCACTAGGCGTGAGCACGCCCAACATATAGGAAGTTTTTTATTCACCATATGAAATTTTTCAATTTAACGTGTCTACAAGCGCGGCACGCCTGACCAAATGCTTCCTTCGAAAAGATGAAACAACTTAGTTGCACCCAAAACTTAAACAAAAATACAATATTAACCAAAAATATAAAATAATTAACATCTAAAAATCCTTGGGTTGCCTCCCAAGTAGTGCCTTTCTTTAACGTCTTTGGCTAGACGCAATTGAGTCCAAGCCTCATAAATTGGATCCTCAATTGGAATTATCTCCACTTTTTCAACTTCAAATTTCTCATAATAAAATTTGAGCCGGCGTCTATTTATCACAAATTTCTTATCCGTTCTCAAACTTTTGATCTCTATTGTATCATCATGAAAAATATTAGTAATAACAAATGGGCCAGTTAGGTGAGAACGTAACTTACCCCTCCCTTTATAATTCATACCATTCTCATAGGCCTAATTCTATAACCCTTTACCCATTTTTACATCACAAACTGTTTTCAATTCGAATGTTTGATTGGTGCTACTTTTACTTCATCTCTACATCATCAAGTTTATGAACTTCTTGCACCACAGGGTTAATTGTACTAACAACAAACACTGGATGAGAGTTAGTAGGATGTTTCATGGCATCAAAAATATTAAAATGAACAATATCCCCATCAAACTCCATCGATAGAGTACCCTCAAAAACATCAATTTTAGTTCTAGCAGTACTCATGAATGGTCTACCCAATAAAATAACAGAAGAATTTGCAGAATAGTCATCATCCATATCAACAATATAGAAATCAGCAGGAAAGATAAGCTCATTTACTTTCACAAGGACATCTTCAACTACACCTTCAGGATAAACATTGGACCGATCAGCTAACTGAATGGTTACGCTTGTGTTTTTAAGAGGTCCTAAATTCAGGGCTTTAAAATTGACAAAGGCATAACATTAATAGATGCCTCCAAATCAAGCATACCTCTTTCAATTCTTTTGTTGCCTATAATGCATGGTATTGTGAACATACCTGGATCCTTGCATTTTTTAGGCAACTTTCTTAGGTAAACTGCTAATACATTCTCGCCAACTTTTATTTTGTCATTAGTGCTAAGTTTGTTTTGGTTGGTGCACAATCCCTTCAAAAATTTGACATACTTTGGTAATTGCTTAATGGCATCAACCAAGGAGATGTTAATTTCAACCTTCCAGAATATGTCCATAATTTTCTTTCTCAATCTCCTCCTTCTTTGTTTTAGCCAACCTGCCAGGAAAAAGAGGTAGAATTTCAATTTTCTTAGAAGCATCAAATTTGCGATTTACTTTTCAACTATTTGCTCTGGCTTATCAAGGCTTTCATCTTCATTGGTTTCTTTCATTCGGGGTGCTGGGCCTTGCACTTCCTTGCCACTTTGAAGGGCACTTGTATTTTCCTTTGGGTTTAGAATAATTTGAGCTAGTAATTTCCCTTTATTACTTTCCAAATTGCTCACTGAAGATGCAAGTTGCGACATCTGTGTCTCTAAATTTTGAATACTAGCTCTTGTCTCTTGTTGGAATCTTTGTGAATCCTGTTGCATTTGACAAGTACTATTAGCAAGAGATTTAACCTATATCCTCAAGAGACATACCTTGACTAGACGTCGATGGTTGTTGTATTGGTGGCTTCGCTTGGACTAGTTGTTGGAATCTTGGGGACTTTGGAGCATAGGCTGAAATTGGGGTGTTGTTGCCACTCTGAATTGTATGTAGGAGTGTACGGGTCATTTTTCCTTTGCGATGGGGATGGGAAACCTCCCATTGCATTTGCTTGCTCATGAGAATCTTCCTGAAGAGTCGGGCACATATTAGTTGGATGCCCAATAGCAGCACAAATCCTACATGCTTTAACTGCCTGCAGTTGCCTACAGCCATCTGACGAACCAAAGAAGTCAATTCAGAAATTTGACCTTCAAGTTTAGAAGTGTTTACCTCATTAACTCTTCTGATCATTCCATCGTTCTAGCTCCAAACTGCTGAGAGTTTTCAGCCATAATAGAAATTAGGCTCGTGGCTTCATCTGGTGCTTTTATTGACAAGAGCCCCACCACTGGCTGCATCCACCATACTTCTCTCCATCGGTGACAGTCCTTCATAAAAATATTGAATCAAAAGCTGGTCAGGAATCTGGTGATGTGGGCAACTGGCACATAATTGTTTGAATCTCTCCCAATATTCATAGAGAGATTCTCCACTAGCCTGCCTTATCCACAAATATCCTTCCTGATGTTAGCAGCCCGTGAAGCTAGGGAAAACTTTCTCCAAAAACTGTCGCTTTAACCTTCCCATGTGGTAATAGATCCCGATGGCAGATAATACAACCAATCTTTAGCCTTGTCCAGCCAAAGAAAATGGAAAAGCACGAAAGCTTGATTTGCTCTTCTGTAACACCTTGAGGCTTCATGGTTGAGCACACTACATGGAACTCCTTTAGGTGTTTATACAGGTCTTCACTTGTAATAACACGAAAAGTAGGCAATAAGTGAATTAAACCAGATTTTAACTCAAAAGCCTACTGTACATTAGGGAACATAATGTATAATGGTTGCTGGTTCACATTCGGAGTAGCAAGTTCCCTCAAAGTCCTTTGATTGGCCATTTGTTCCTCTTGTAAACTCACGTCTTCTTCCTAATCACTGGATGGTCTAGTTAAGTCGATAACTAAGTTGAGTCCAGGATAGGATGAAGTGGCCCGTTGCATGCACAATTTAGCTTCCTTTGTTAATCTCCTGGCTATTTTCTCGATCTCTAGATCCAATTCAAGTCATCCTATACGAGAAGTTCGAGTCATAAACCAAAAAGAAAAAAAAAATTTGAAAGCAATAAATCACTTAAGGCACCAGTTAGTCCTCCCCGACAACGGCGCCAAAATTTTGGTCGGTGTCAACCAACCAAAAATTAATTTGTTATTTACCTACTCTCCAAATTGAACGTGTATAGTAGTGAATAGGGTCGTCTCCTTAGGGAAAACTGGTAGAATTATTGCTTTCAAGAAAAATGCAGTAAAAATTGGGGAGAGAGTTTCTATCAATTCGTAATTAAATATAAAGACAAATATGCAATAACTGAAATAGAATTAAAGTATTAAAACAAATGAATAACAAGCTCTGGTTACGAAAACAATCTTACCAACGGTTCATCCAATTGAATCATCAACACATAGGATAACTCAGTGTATTTATGAATAAATAGTTATAGTAGTCTAGCAACCGCTTGTACCACCAATCTTTCCTTAATTACCTGGTAGTTAAGATGATACTCTTAGACTACTTCGCTTGCTAAGTAGATAACTCTAGAGACGCTTATAGGATTTAATCTAATTGCAACCTTAAAACTAGAAAGACCCAATTCTAGTTAACAAACACACATGCGGGTTCATTTAAACTAGATTAGTTATTTCCATGACACAGATTAGACTACTTGTGAGGTAACTGAAATTGTGTCATTTGCCACTGATATCAAAACATCCAAATACATATGGACCAAATGTTTCAATTAGAAGTAAATCATTCAGACAATTGAATAACTGGCCATATTTATTCAATTAAATCAAAATGATCATAATCAATTGATAAACAGAAAATAACTAAATACTCATGAACACATGAATTGCAATTCAAACAAATATTAAAAGATCTCACAATTGATATGAAACCGTACTTTGATTATTCTGCAACCAGAAAGAAGTTTAGCTACGACCCATAAACAAAACGCAGCCAAAGGTATCCATGACAATTGTGCTTACAAGTCTTGAAAGAAAGAGAGAATAGAAAAAAACTGAAAACTCTCAAAACTAAAACTTAAAAAAAAAAACTAGAGAATATTCGAGAATAGCTCTCAACTAAACTAGAGAATAATATTAATATATGGCCTCCCTTCGTTGATTCCTCTACAGTCTAAGGAAGTCACGTCTTTCCTTCCGTCTTTCCCGTGTTCGTTTCTTTCTCAATCTCACACCACATTTGGTGGAAAGGAAAGATTCTTTTCCTTCTCTAAATCTAATTCCATTTAATTACCAAATAAGCATAGAAAGGAATATACTGCTGGAAGAGTTTCTTAAAATTAGGAAACCAATTTAGTTTCCAATTGTCAATCAACTTCAATCAACGATACTTCAAATCCCTCAAAATCTGGATTTCCAACTAGATTGGCATGGGCGCGTTTCACAGTAGCAAGTCTTCTAGAAATTTTCTTTAAGAGATCACTTTTCTCATTTGAATCCTATAAGCAACATAAAAACCAACAATAGTAAAATCCAGCATTTAACATAATGTTTGGCTATAATTAAGACAAACTCTCAAAAAATAATATGCATAATTAGCGCACTATCAATTTTGCACGTTTAAACTCTTCCAATACTCCTTCATTTGTGAGTTATCTAAGGGTTTTGTTGCTTTGATTAATCATTGTTACTTGGGTTATACAACTGCTCATTCGATGTCAGAGTTTGATTTATTTGATTATTCCTCTTTGCATTCCTTAATGGGTTTAAAATTCTCGTATGTGTTCAAAAATGCATGTTCACAAAAAACAACATCCACATTCGACAATCATTGGAATTTTTCTTGTATTGTTGACATTGTAAAATTGAACATCGAATCTCCAACAATAATCTTAGAAACAAGAAGCATACCCACCACCAAAGATCCAAAACCTAGTTGAGTTTTAAAGAATACTACATACGGATACACACATATGTACATACATACAAATATGGTATATGTGGACATGGACTAGGTCCATTTGAGAATTTTCTAGTATATGTGCATATTTGTGATGAGGGTGGATTGGGTCTATTAATATATCATTAATTGTTTCAAAATTCACTCACAAACAAGTAATAAATTTAGCCGAATTTCCCTATTCTACAATTATATAGGTCGTATTGAGTATAGGTTTAAATTAGGGTTGATCCTATTGGGAATCTTTAGGTGGCAATCACCAAAGCTTACTTACTCACTTTATTATCTTGACAATCTTAAGCAATAGCATGCAAAAGATAAAAGTAAACAAACTAAAGAGAATTCAATTTCTTGCAAGATAACTAATGGAAAAACTTCACAAAATACAAGTAGCAGGATTTAGAATTCACTAATTATCACTTGCAATTAACATCTTAATTTACTAGGGATTGCAATTCCATATGTAATCAAAACTTGTTTTCACACTTAATTGATATAAACTCACTTGCTCTCGTGATGAAGTTTTGTGAAATTCATAAATTGTGGTTTAAATCAACTTCAATCCACTTAAAAGCACAACTATTTTCATTTCATACTACAAAGGTTTCATCTATCATATTTCTAATATTAAGATGCAAGTTTAGTTGTCACCTAACATGTAGACACCAAATTTTGACGCACTTTTTATAAAATAATGTATTTTTATTTCATTTAGGGGTATTTTTGTTTGTTCAGGGGTCAATTACATTTTTTGTACATATTATGACTAATTAGTTTCGTCAGGGGCAAAATGATAATTTTAAAAAGTAGATACCTTTTATTTAATTTTTATGTCTAAATTCAAGTTATTATGAATTTTTCGGAGTCATTTAGTAATTATTTAAAATTTTGGTATTTTTAAATTAATGGTGTGTTTTCCAATGTAGCCTTTTTTATTATTAGAATTTTTGTGTGAAAATTTTTATATGTGCATTTTATGCATTTATAGATTTTCAGTGAAAATTTCATGATTTTTAGAAATCATTTGGTATTTATTTCAAAATTTTATATTTTTGTCAATTAATGGCATGTTTCTCAATTTTACATCATCTTCTAATTTTATGCTGAATGTTCTTTCTTCTTGTAATGCTAAATTTTAGTATTTTTTTTATATAATTTAAGAGAGTCCAAGTGGTTTATTTATTTCATTTCATTTCTTTTATTTTTCTTACAAAATTTCAATAGTTAAAAAAAAAGAGGCTGCGTTTGCAGCAACAGGCTACTACAACCATAAAAAATATCCCTATGGCCATTCTTCAGCTACCCTACACCACCAATTCTACTTAACCCATCAATCTATCAAACACCATCATCATCACCCTCCCAACTTGCACTTAATTTAGCAGATTTTGGGGGATTTTTGCGTACTTTTGATCACTCACCATCATCACCAAAAACTTCACCTTGACTGACCAATTTTCATTCAACTTCATCTCCCTCTCGATCCTCACCATCACTACCATTTCAGACTTCACTTCACTCTTTTCTCTCGGCTCTCCCACACAACACCACTATACACAAGTTCCACTCATAGAAAACACACTACACTTACCTTCAATTTGATTCTATTTGCAACACAAACACTCACAAACTCACTCTTGCACTCTCACACCTTTGCACACAACTCTCACCTCTCTTTCTCAGTCATTACCACCTCCTCTCACCAACCTGCACGCAATTTATACTCACAGCCACTCTTTCTAGATAACACTTCACTTGCACTCTTTCTCCATCACAAAGCACACACAATTCACTCTAGTTTCACAAACTCACAAACGCACGCAGACAATCACAAATCACATTTTCGCTTCACCAGCACAAAAACACGCAGACACTCACAAATCCCAAATTCACACACACATCACTCACACATGGCCAAAACATTCACACATAAACAGAAACAAACACAATTAACAGTAGCCCCAATTTCCACCTTCAGAAACCAAAGGCCAACAACCACAACCAGCCTCACAATCATCACTCATAATTGCCCAGAACACCATCAGCACTCCAGGTAGCCGTTAGATGTAAACGATGCACTCCCCCTCCCCATTCTGCCAGGACCCCCATTCAAGCCATATCATCTTATTCTTCGGCCAACGTAGATAGCAACTATACTGCCCTCTCCTTTATTTCCCTTTATTTATCATTAAATCAATAAAATAGGTAGTTGTATGTGACTAATCTATTGATGGTTTGAGGATGAAATTTGATTTTTGATTATTAATGATTTTGGGTCTTAGGAATTGAAAAAATAAAAGTGAAAAGAGAAGTAGAAATAGAGAAAAATCAGAAAGAAGAAGGGAGAGAAAGAAATAGAGAGAGGAATGAGAGAGAGAATGGAAAGACAGAGATCGAGAGAGAGAACTGGAGAAGAGAGAAATTGAGAGGAAAAGAGAAAGGGAGAGAACAGAAAGAAAGCTGGAGAAGAAGAAGAAAGAAGAAAAGGGGGAAAGAAGAAAAAGAGAGAAAAGAAAGAAAAGAGAGAAAGAAGGAAGAAAGAAAGAAAAAAAAAGAGAAAAAAAAGAAAAAGAGTAAAAAAATAAAAAAAATTAGTTTCTTTTTATTTATTTATTTATTATTATTATTATTATTATTATTATTATCAGAATTAGTATTTGCATTTTAGCCGCCTAGAATTTTTATTAGCTTTTTATTTTTCCCTGAATATTTTGATTGTTTGAACTTAGGTTCTTAATATTTATAAATTCACCCCCTAGAGCTTAATTTCTCTTTATTTAGGTCCGATTTATTTCAGTTTAGTCCCCAATACTGCTGAAATCACACTTTTGACCTTTGAATGTTGCTAGAAATTGTAAATTTGATCCCTCATGTTGTTGGAAATTTGCAAATTTCCCCCCTAAGCTTGTTGGAATTACATTTATACTCGTGAATCTTGCTGGAAATTGTAATTTAGTGCCTTATGTTTGCTGAAATTGTATTTTTGCTTGTGAATATTGCTGAAATTTTCAATTTACCTTTTAAAGTTGCTGTAAATTTCAATTTTAATCTTTTTAAATTGCTGGAAATTCAATCTTAGCCTCTTTAAGTTGCTGGAATTCACGTTTTCACCCTAAACTTGCCGGAATTTATGTTTTTTGCCCACCCTAGGCTTGTTGAAATCACATCTTTACTCTTTTATGTTGCTGCAAATTACAATTTGGCACGTCATATTTGCTAGAATTATATTTTTACCCCCAAGCAGGAAATTAAAATTTTAGTCCTTAAGTTTGCTGAAATTATATTTTTACCCTTGAATGTTGCTAGAAATTACAATTTGGTCCCTCACACTTGCTGGAATTAGATTTTTGCCCTTATGAATTGCTAGAAATTATAATTTTGGGTCCTTATGCTTGATAGAAATTATATGTTTGCCCAAAACTTGGTGTAATTTTCATTTTGGCCCCCCATAATTGCTGTGATTTATTTTTCACCCCTAGGATTGCTGAAATTTATGTTTTGTTCCCCTAATTTGCTGGAATTTGCATTTTTCTCTTAGAATATTGTTGAATTTACATTTTTTACCTCACAAATGGTTGGAATTTTCTTTTTATGCTTTATTTATTTAAATTAGTGATACCTTTGACATGTTTGTTCATTTTATTAGCAATTTATATGGAATCTTCAAATGGGAGGTACCTCTATTATCCTTTTAATTTTTCTTTATGTGCTCCTACATTTTTTTATCTATATTTTATGTGTTTATTATTTTACTTATGACCATTTATTTATGTCATGTTATTTATTTGAATTTAATCTTAACTATTCAAAGAAATGTAATAGATAGTTAATATTTTATTTGACAAAATTTGTATTTAGATAGTCAATGTAATAGATATGTTATATTTTTCATTTATTTAACAAAATTTTTGTATTTTAGGTAGAAAATGTAAAAGGTAGGTTAGATAGGTTATTTTTCTTATCTTACCCCTTCTAGATTGTAATTAGGCATCCTTGGTGTAATATTTAGTGCTTTTGTGTGCTGTGTGCTTATGTGTTTTTACTTGCTTTCCTTAGGGGTTTTGCATCTAGAATATTATACTTATGTGCTATGTGTTATTATCTACTTTAATATGATTATTGCTTTAATTTATGGTTTTATTTGTTTATTTATTTACTTGCTTTACTATAATATATGTGTATCGTTGCCACACTAGTCCAACACTAGCTGTGGTTAATTCCGGTTTCTTGGCTAGTCCAACACTAGTAGGGAATTTCTAGAAAATGGGCTAGTCCAATGCTAGACCCTTAGGTGATTTTAGTATTAGATCACTCCTTGTGTACATTTCATATCATTTCACACAATTTTTCTCTTTTTAAGGCGTTTTCCATTTTTACATGGTTTTTATGTATTATTATTCTTACTATCTATTTTTACATATATTCAGTGCATGACATTTAGACTATATTTCACATAGAATCTTAGGCATTTGTGTGATTTGACTAGAAATAGTCGTCTACTTACATGGTAAATGGTGGTTTAACATGCCGTTCCTCCCTCTGTGAGTAGGAACAGTTAGTCACTAGTTTATTAGTCCCCCGTACCCGTTATGTTGCATTCCCTTTCTTTGAACATTTATACCTATATTTATATTTTATTTTTCATTTTTTGCATTTCATTTTTGCATAGCTCGTGACTCTTTTGAGGTCTCATTTTGGGTTACTCAATTAATGCGTTAGTTCTAATTAAACCACAAAGGGACATTTTGTCCCTTTTGCTATCCCTTTCTAGGTTTAGGATTTTGCATTCACATAGATACATCCAAATGTGATAAGTCTTAAGGTTACATTAGGAAAACTTGGACTAAGTCTCGTAGCTAGTTTCGGCTGGGTTGAAAGAGTACCTTAGGCACAAGCCTTTGCCTTCCCTTTTTTCAACTGTGACTCTCAAACTCATTTTCTCTTATTTTTCAAAGACCCGTGGTCGTCTAAAAGGGTTTTTCACTTATCTTTGTTTTTATAGAAAGGGTTTCTCTAAATAAAGATTTTGGTTCTTGTTAAACCATTTTCTGGTGACTTATTACACCAAAACTCAATACCAAGTGGCGACTCCCTTTTTATAAAAACCCTTTTTAAACTCTATTTTTGGGTCCAAAACCGTCGCATTTTTAAAGTCCCATTTTAGGCCCTTTTCTTTTCTTTTTGTTTCCAAAATAAAGCATTTTTCAAAAATCACATTTTTGTCAAACCGCACTCTTTTTCCACCTACCTTTTATTTTTCCAAAATAAAGCATTTTTCAAAAACTATTTTTACAAAATCCTCTCTTTTTCACCACTATCTTTTTCCTTCTTTGAAAAATGGGGTGCGTCATAACAATTAGATAATTTGTAGTTGGTGATCAATTAACTGCAAATGTTAAACCTTTGATAGATGAACAAATGAAATCAAAATACACCAAGTTTAATTTCATTCAAAACATAGAATTAGTTTCATCTAACCCTAGTATAGGTATTTAACATAGAATTAGTTTCATCTAACCCTAGTATAGGTATTTAGTTTAACATAGGACTCATAACTTTAATAGCCAAAACATCAAAGTAACAATTCATAACAAGTAGTAAATGACAAGATAAGGATAGAAATTGCTCAGTGGGTTGATAAACAAGGCTCCCTAGCTTCCATCTCCTCAAAAAAATTGAACTGGTGCAAGTAAATCTCCAAGAGTTTATTTACAAGTATGAAATTTTTTAATAAAACTATAAGAAAATTTCTACTAAACTACACTACTTGGAAATTCTCCTCCCTTCAAGACCTTTTTTTTCCCTTTTTCTTACGCTTTATAACATATGAAATTAATTAACCAAGGACCCCTATTTATAGAAGATTATGGCTAAAGTCATTGGCAATAATTTCTTATAAAGTTTGTCCTTAAAATGAAAATTCTAAGGTTTGAATAGTGAAATATATTAGTGCAGAGAATTCTTCAAAATTTCAACCTCAATTTCTCTAGAAAACTCTTGAAATCAAGTGTGAAAAGGAGCCAAATTTCAACGGTTGCCATAAGCCATCGCCATTGAGGATCTGTGGGACGAATCCACAACCCACAGATCTATGGATTTGGGCTTAGTCTAATTTTGGATCATACTCCTTTGGCCCAATCACTTTTTGGTGATTTGGCCCAAGAGTTACGTGAATAAATTGTTGACGAAAATTCTCCCAAAAGTTAAATAATTAATCTCCAAGTTTTGTGATGATTTTGATCCAATATGAATCAACCCAAATTGAGATAAGTTTTTCTCCAATTCATTCAAATTGTATTCAAATTTTGAAAACCTACAAAGTTACATAAACTTTTACGTTAAATTACTCAGAATATCTGTTGTGCAACAAAAATCCTAGTTTTCCGAAGAATATCCTTGTTTTTAAGTAAAAACCCAAATTAGAGGAGACTTAAATAAAATGAGTCAAATTCAAACTAAAATGTATTAAAACACTTTAAAAATGCATAATAAGTCATGCATTTAACTAGGTGATTTTTCACTTGTTAGTATGCATACATATATGTATATATGTGTGTGTATGTATATATGTATATGTATATGTACCTATATACATACATATATACACATACACGCACATACATATACATATATACATATCTATATATGTGTATGATATGTATGCATACATATGTATGTTTGTGTTCGTGTGCGTGTGTATATATGTATTTATGCACACACACATATGTATGTACATCTATACATGTATCTAGATGTACATACATATACTTGTGTATATAAATATACACATATATATGTGTGTGTGTGTATATATACACACATATATACACATATATGTGTGTATGTATATATGCATATGTGTGCTTGTGTCTATGTATATACACACACACCCACACACATACATACATGTATGTACATCTATACACACACACACACACATATATACATAGATACATACATACACACACACATGTACAACACTTGTACATATGTATGTATGCATGTATGTATGTATGTATATATATGTGTGCACGCGCGTGTGTATATATGTATGTATATGTATATATATGTATATGTGTATATACATACATATAGATACGCACATGCATATGTATATACATGTATGTGCATATGTTTGTGTATGTTTGCATATGTACACATGTACACATATATAATTATATACATATATATTGGATATGGGGTCTCGCAATTTAAGCTCCTTCTATTTCTTACAATTTGAGGGGCGTGTAACATCTTTATAAAATGGTGTAACTCTGTAAAGCATGGTGTAACCATTTGCTACTTCAAAATGACATTGTTTTTCCATTTTAAATTTGACATTGTTAGTTCAATCTCGTCTATCTATTTTTAACCTTTAAAATTTGGACCGTCAACTCGTGTGAAATGGAAATTGTGAGGCCTATATATATATATTTATCTATATGTATATGTACAAAAATATGTATGTATGTATGTATGTATGTATGTATGTATGTATATATACATAGATATATATATTTTCGCGCCCCATTTTTTGAAAGATGAAAAAGATGATGAGTGTGGAAAAGAGAGTGTAGTTTTGTACATATAGATAGATAGATAGATACATACATACATACATACACACATATTTTTGTACATATACATATAGATAAATATATATATTTTTTCGCGTCCCATTTTTCGAAAGACAAAAAAGATGATGAGTGTGGAAAAAAGAGTGTAGTTTTGTAAAAAATGATTTTAGAAAAATGATTTTATTTAAAAAATAAAAAGAAAAGGGCCTAAAATGGGACTTTAAAAAATGTGACGGTTTGGGCCCAAAAATAGTCTTAAAAAGGGCTTTTATGAAAACGGGAGTTGCCACTTGGTATTGAGTTTTGGTATACCAAATCACCAGAAAAATGTTTTACTAAAAAAGAGTGATAAAACTAAAAAAAAATATTTTAGAAAACATTTTTTAGGAAAAAGTAAGAAAAATTAAGAAAAACCCTTTTTTAGACAACTCCAGGTCTTTGAAACAAGAGAAACTGAGTTCAGAAGTCACAGTTAAAGAAATGGAAGGCAAAGGCTCGTGCCTAAGGCACCCTTTCAACCTAGCCAAAACTAGTTGCGAGGTGTAGTCAAAATTTTCCTAATATAAACCTAAATTTTATCACATTTTTGGATTTAACTATATGGATGCAAACCTAAACTTAAAAAAGATATCAAAAGGGGCAAAATGTCCCTTCAAATTTAATAAAAATTATTACATTAATTGCAAAATGCCAAAATGGAGCCTCGAAGGGGTCACGAGCTATGCAAAAACGAAATGCAAAAAGTGAAAAATAAAAATAAAAATATAGATATAAGTGATCAAAGAAAAGGAATGCAATATAACGGGTACAGGGGACTAATAAACTCGTGACTAACTATTCCTATTCACGGAGGGGGGAAAGGTATGTTAAACCACCATTTCCTAGGTAACTGATGACTATTTCTAATCGAATCACACAAATGGTAAGTATCTATGCGAGATGTAGCCTAAATTTCATGCATTGAATATATGTAAAAAATAGACAATAAAAATAATAACACATAAAAATCATACAAAAATGGAAAAGGCCTTAAAAAGAGAAAAAGTGTGTGAAATGATATGAAATGCACACAAGGAGTAATCTAACACTAAAATGACCTAAAGGTCTAGCGTTGTATTAGCCCATTTTCTAGAAATTCTCCGCTAGCGTTAGACTAGTGTGGCGGCGATACACATATATCATAATAAAGTAAGCAAATAGATAAACAAATAAAAACATGAATTAAAGCAGTAATCACATGGAAGTAGATAATAGCACATAGGAACACATAGCACATAAGCATTATATTCTAGATGCAAAACCCTAAGCATAGTGAGTAAAAGCATAAAAGCACATAAGTGCATAGCATACACAAGCCCTAACTATTATACCAGGGGAGCCTAATTACAATCTAGAATAGGAGAAAGGTAAGAGAAATAACCTATTTAATCTATCTATTACATTTCTTGTCTAAAATACAAAAAGTTTTTGTCGAATAAATGAAAAAAATATAACCTATCTATTACATTAACTATCTAAGATACAAATTTTGTTAAATAAAATATCATCTATCCATTACATTCCTCTGAACAATTAACATTAAATTCAAATAAATAAAAAAGCACAAAAATAGATAAATATTCAAACATAAAAGGAAATTAAAACAATACATAAAAAACATATAAGAAAATCACATAGGAGCACATAAGGAGAATTAAGGGATAATAGGAATACCTCTCATTTGAATAACCAATACACATACTAACAACATGAGCAAACATATTAAGGCACCACTATTTTGGATTAATAAAGCATAAAAAACAGATTCTAAGAATTTGGGGGGAGGGGGTAAAGTGCAAATTTAGCAATATTCTATGAGAAAAATGCAAATTTTAGCAATTTCTGGGCAAAAATGCAATTTCTAGCAACATTCTAGAGCAAAAAATATAATTTACAGCAAGCCAAGGGGTGAAAAATAATTTACAGCAATTTTGGGGAGCCAAAAATAAAAATTAAAGCAAGCTTTGTGCAAACAATATAATTTCCAGCAAGTGTAAGGGACCAAATTGTAATTTCTTGCAAAATTCAAGGACTAAAATGCAAATTCTAGCTACTTGGGGGCCAAAAACATAAATTCCAGCAATGTTCTAGTACCATAAAAGAATTTCCAACAACTAAAAGGTGAAAAAATGCAATTTCCAGCAACCTTTGAGGCTAAAAATGTAATTGTAGCAAGCTTAAGGGGTAAATTGCAATTAGTAGGACTTAAATGAAGAGAAATTAAGTTCTAGGGGTCGATCTACAAATATTAAGGACCTAATTGAGGAATAACTAAGATCTAAAGGAGGCCAATATGTAATTACTAAGGACTTAATCGCAAAAAAAAAAGGCAAATTCATGGAGGCACACTTAAAGTTACGGAAAACTAAAGGACTAAAGTACAAATATGTACTATATATGAAATATAGGACCGTCAATGGGACTGGGCCAGCCTGAACTAGGCCTGTTTGGCCCTCAAAAAAAGCCCGTAAACCTAACACTTGATCGGGCCGAGTTGAGTTTCGGCCTAAATATTAGGTCTAAAATATTTTTGAGTCGAGCTTGAGCCTCAATAGGCTCAGCTCGTATAAGGCCTGGCTTGGAAAACACACACACACACACACATATATATATATATAACCCAAATATAAATTACACACACATATATATAATATAAAATATGTATAATATATTAACTAAATCCTTAATATATCTCCTAATATATATATATATATATATATAATAACCCAAATATAAAATTAGACACACACATATATAATAAAAAATTGTATATAATATATTAACTAAATCCCTAATATTTTCTTTCTTCTCAAACAACTTTGTCGCTGGGGCTGATTAGGGCTGCAAATTAGTTTTGATTTTAGGCTGCAAATTGAGGTTGATTTTAGGTGGTTTTACAGCTGTTTTATGTGATGACTAAGGTGATTTTAAGGCTGATTTCGAATGTTGTTTTTGGCTGCGAGTTTTGCAGGTTCTCTGGGTGTCAATGGGGGCTTTTTTCTGTAGTGGTTGTTAGTGGTTTTGGAAGCTATTTGTGGGTGTTTTATGGCTGTGATTTTGGGATGCCATGGGGCTTATTGAGGGCTATTCTTGGGGCTGTAACTGGTGGTGTGTTTGGGAATTGGGTGGCTGAAAATCTTACCTAGAAGAGGAGCTTTTCGGGGATGATTTTGACTGCAATTTTGGGCTTTTTGTGGTTTTATTTTGGTGGCGATTTCAGCAGCTATTGGGTGATTTATGGAGTGTGACTTGGGCTCGTTTTCTGGCTATTTTGAGCAATAGTTTTCCAGGTTATTTGGAGGGCTAATAGTGGTGATTTGGGGTTGGTTTTTGCAGGATTTTGGGACTGTTTTTGCTGGATTTTGGAGCTGTAAATGCAGGATTTTGGTGCTGCTATTTCGATAATTATTTTGGGGACAAATTGGAAGACAATGTGAGTGGTGTGTGAGGTTGTAGAGGGCTGCTATATTAGTGGTTCTTGGTTGCGACTTGAGGCTTAGGTGGGCGGTTCTTGGTTGTTGATTTGGGATGAATTTTTAGGTTGTTTGGTGGTTTGGTGGAGACAGATTGGTTGTGTGATGACTGTGAGAGTGTGTAGAGGTATTGTGTGAATGGCGAAGTGTGTGTCTCTGGATTATGAAGAAGAAAAATGGTGTGTAAGTGAGTTTGTGTGGAGCAAGCCAAGAGAAAAGAAGGTGAATTGGTGATCTTTTGTGCAAGTGTGAACCGTAGGGGAGGGCAAAGGGAGAGTTTTTTTGAGTGAATTATTGGTGATTTTCAAGTGGAGACCAGGGAGATGTCCGAGAGGGAGAGGGGGAAGAAAAGGTTGTGAGCTGTTGAAAGGAAGGGAAGGCTGAGAAAGAGAGTGAATTGGCGAGCTTGTGATGATGATGAATTGGTGAAGTCTGACTGTGAAGTGGTGAAGGAAAAACCAGAGAGGGAGATGTGTATTGTGAAGTGAAGGAAACTGCGAGGTGTGTGTGTTTGTGTTGTGAGAGAGGCCTAGAGAGAAGAAAGTGAACTGTTTTTGCATTTGTGTGGTGAAGTTGCAGGAGTCAAACGTGTGCAGAGAGGTGGAGTGAGTTTTTCTTGGTAATGATGGTAAAATGTAGAAAAAATTGGCAAAAAATTTCTCAAAATCTGGTGACATGAATGGAGGGTTGAATTTTGATGGTGATTTAGAGGGATGGGGCTGGTGGATAGGGTGGCTGCTTGGTTGTTTTGGTCATTAGCAACAGTAGGGTTGCTACTGCTGCAGTTGTTCCCTTTTTTTATTATTTATTTGAGCAAAATTTGTAAGAAAAATAAAGAAAATGGAATGAAATAAAATAAAAGCCACTTAGACTCCCTAAAATTATAAAAAAATACTAAAATTCAGCATTACAAGAAGGAAAAAAAAATCAATGTAAAAATTAGAAGCTCATGTAACATTGGAAAATGTGCCATTAATAGACAAAAGACAAAATTTTTGAATAAATATCAAATGATATCTAAAAATTATAAAATTTTACAAAAAATCTATAAATATATAAGATGCGCATATAAAATTTTTCACATAAAAATTCTAATAGAAAGGATGCATTGGAAAATGCATCCTCTATGATAAAAATTATAAAAAATACAAAAAAATACTAAATAACCTTTAAAAATTAGAAAAATTTTATAGAAAATCTATTATCACACAAAACACATATACTAAAATTTTCACTCAAAAATTTTAACATTAATGCGTTATTGGAAAGTGTGCCTACAATAAACAAAAATATGACATTAAATAAATACCAAACGACCTCTAAAAATCATGAAATTTGTATAGAAAATTTATAAATATATAAACTGTACATATAACATTTTTTCACATGAAAATTCTAATAAAAAGGGTGCATTGGAAAATGTGCCCTTAATTTAGAAAATACCAAAAATTTAATAAACACTACATGACTGCGAAAAATTAGAAAATGATAAAGAAAAATACAAAAATGAGAATTTAGAAATTAAAATATAATTAAAAGGTATTTACATGCTGAAATTATTATTTTGCCCCTGATACGACTAATTAGTTATAATATACAGGAAAATTGCAATTGACTCTTGAAAAATAAAAGTACCCTTAAATGGAATAAAAACACATTTTTTTTATAAAGGGTGTGTCGAAATTTGACGTATATAGCTTGGCCCTCTTTCTTCGAAAGCATGCACTTTGTAAAGTAGAATTTCGATTCTCTTCCAATGTCTTGGACACATCATCCTTCACATCTTCTTGCGTATGCAATTCCTCTTCCACAAAGATGGTTAGTAAGACTATCAAGAGAAATGCATTCTTTCATATGTTTTAGACTTCTCTCGAAATCTTTCCAGGAATGAGGCA
Organism: Mitragyna speciosa; assembly: GCA_024721245.1. Taxonomy (NCBI): domain Eukaryota; kingdom Viridiplantae; phylum Streptophyta; class Magnoliopsida; order Gentianales; family Rubiaceae; genus Mitragyna; species Mitragyna speciosa. The sequence continues at coordinate 7,788 of JAMWEH010001686.1, read as the reverse complement.
ATTGAACGTGGTTTGAAAGCGTAAAAAACGTTATGGCTTTCACAACCTAGAACCATCAATTTTTCAATTCGCTTCTACAACCACTCAGGGAAACCCATTTTGATTTCTGGCATTAGCACTTAGGTCATTCAGGTTTTTGTCCCCTTTGTTCAAGAATCTCAGTAGTGATGTATCTTTTTCTGATACTTGCACTTGCACTGCTCCACTTACAAAATAGTGTGGAGCAGGTGTGTTAATGTATCTTTTTTGGAATTGTAAAGGAATTATAATCGATTTGGGTGTGTTAATATACTCCAACAAAATAGTGTGGTTGAATGAAAATATAGCCTTTTACTTAATGTTGCTTGTTCTATACATTTCCAAGAAAATTTGGACCCATTCTTAACTACTTTTTTATAACTGCTTTTAGCTTCTGATTTTAAAAAAATTTATTTTGTGATATTCACAATTATTTTTCTATTACTTTTGGATTTTTTAAATTAAAATTAGAACCAAAAGACAAAAAACTTGTTTTTGATTTCTAATTTTTAACTAGCTAAAGATCAATTTTTTAAAAAAATCAGAATTAGTTGAGAACAAACTCTTTCCCTATAGAATTTAGGCAAAAATGCATCTTAATAGCTACTTAGCCCATTAATCATTTTTCTACCCAAGTCTTAAAAGATAAATTCCATGCTAGATTATTTTTTATAAAAAGCTTGAACTTTCTCACTTTCGAGTTTTTATATATTTATGCTTTGGTCTAATACAAGTGTCTCATAATTTTTTACAAACTTACACCTCTGGGTATGTTTATTGAATATATCCTCATGGCCAAAAGGTGTTTAAAATATTTAATTTTCTCGCCAGAAAGAATTATGGCACTTGTAAGGTCATCTTTCATTAAAATGTTTTTTCATATTCTATGATTTCTCCTCCTGCATATTGTTAAGGAAAATTTTGATTTTTCTAATCCTCATTTACATCTACCCAAATATTTGGGAATCTGTAATCACATCCTTCAAACAGTGACTATCTGCCATGAGCAAATCAAGATGTTGCTTCATCTCTACATTATTCACCAGAACATTCTAACTCTACTAATTCTTTTTTAAATCAAGATAGAACTAATAATTCAGATAGTATTCCAATTTCTTTTCTTGTGCCTTGACGGTCTTCTCATGTACATAGGGAACCAATCTATCTCATAATTTACCAGTATTCATTTGTTCATTCTCAATTATCATCTTCAACTAATAATCCAAATGCACTATACACACTCAATAATTTTCTTTCTTACTGGTGTTGTTCCTCTTCTCATGTTTTTTACTTAGTTCCTTGTCTATATCATGTGAACCAAGAAGTTATGCAAAGTAATGAAATTTTAGGCATGGCAAGATGCTATAAGTGATGAGATAACGTATTGCCCAAGAATAATACATGGCCTTTTGTCCAAGAATTCTGGCAAGAAACCCATAGGATGTCGATCGGTGAATTTATAAGATCAAGTGGCGTTCTACGGCTCTATTGGGGTAGGAGTTGAATTTTATTTACGAATTTAATACAATTGAGTAAGACTTCCTGATAGTAATAAAATTTTATTTACGAATTTATTTACGAACCAGATTATTCCGTAGAAATTAATGGCAAAGAGGTAGTAATCTTGCGTTAGGCATGAAATCTTGTTGATCAATGCTGCCAACACAGCTATTGCTACCTATTGAAGAGTGACCACCTGATAAATTTTCTTGCAAAGTGATTATAGGGAGAGTTTGAAACCACTATTAATAGCAATCATTATTTAATTTAATAAAACAGTTGATCTATCTAGATATACTATAGTAACCATAGTAATTTTTCTCAAATGGACCAATTTTATGGGCTCCACTTGTGGATCTAACAGTCTAGATTTGAGCTACCAAGACTCTATGAAGTCCACGGAACTTTGGTGGCTCAAATCTAGACTGTTAGGTCCAGGTGGAACCCGTAGACCTGGTCCATAATAGAATCTTTCGTAACCATAGTATGACACCAGTAAAACATTCTCTACGGAAATATGTTGGAAAGTCTGAGCGCCTTCTTATATTTGTAACAAGAAAAAAAAAAAAAGGCGCACAAAGCCTGCATAAAAATTAACACTTTTTAATTTGATAAACAGAATGATGATAGTATTAATAGCCGAACGTTATACAATAGATGCCATCAAATTATTGTATTCAATAAGATCACAACACTTCTTCAACAAGGCAAGAGAAATATTAGACAAGCATATCATCAAAAGTATAAATACATGCACAATAGTATGATACCTATAGTTGCAGAAGACAAGCAGTTGTCGAAGCTTGATGGCCACTATTGTTCTTTATCACGTACAACTTCCAACACAAACCCCAAAAAAATACCGATTGGTAGACAAAAACAGCCAGCATTACACTAAGGATTAAGTGGAGAGCAGAATTGTCCCCGCTGAAATCTCATTCTTTGAAAAGGCTGCCATTGTGGTTGGTAGTATTATGGCCTTCTCCTTCACTTGCTGTTTGTCTTCCAACAATTTCCTTGGTGTGGCTGCCTCAACTCCCTGCATCTTGCTTGGATGTGCTATCCCCACAGCTGAATCAAATAAACATTCATGTTCATAATACTTATAGAGATAAATAATATATTTCTTTAACCTAATATTAACTGTCACATTATTTATGAAAAAACAAATAAGAAAAATCTAAGGATTTGATACACACACACGCATATCCATTATTTTTGTTGAAACAAGAGTTTGCATAACATAATTGAAAATTAGAAGAGAAATTAATAAAATATTCCTCTGTCCTAATCGAATGCTTGCATTATTTTACTTAGCATAAAGATATATAACAATACATAAAATAATATATAACTTAGCAGAAAGATATATAACAATACTTTTAATTTTAAATGCTTTATGAATTTACAATTCATTTAATATTAATTCATGATTAAAGCATACACAGAGACAAAAAGTTAGGAAAGTGTAGCAACTAAAGATATTTTAGAATGGAAAAAATCAAAATACCCAGTGCAAAGCTTTTTCACAAAACCACAGCGACAGGCAAAGACTTTTTTATTAACTTTTTTCTTGAATTACAACAGCTGAGCAGAAATATTTATATGCAAGAACCAAAGTTCACTAAATCACAAAATAGCAAAACTAATTAATACTCCCTCCGTCCCAATTTGATAGGCTTGTTTTTCTTTTTCATTCATCCTAAATTATAGTCCACTTTTCATTTGAAAAATGTAATTAATTTTCAAATCTCTAAAATCTCCCTATTCAATTGCTTTGTTATAAGTGAAAAGTGCATAGCAAACTGTGCATTCACATATCAAATGGAATTAATTTGACTTATGGTGCAATTTCATATATTGTATTTAATGTAAATGTTTAATGATAAATATAAGGATATTTTAAGAATATCATAGATTAATTTATTCTTCCAATAAAGTTAATTAATTTTTCTTAAGTTATGTGAAAAAAATTGTAAGTCTATCAAAATGGGACGGAGGGAGTAGGAAACTAATTAATATGAATTAATAGGACTCAACTAACCAGTACAAATGGAATCTGCGATTCTTATCACACGTGCGCTCCTACTTGCAATTAACCAACTAACCAATTAACTGGTCACACCAAAACAAATAAATGAATAGATTAAGTATACTTTAAACATTCCAACAAAAAATACGGGAAAGATAGAGGAAAATATACTAACAATTTCCTAGGAACAAGTATTTATGTTGTAACGTATTTTTGTATCTATTTGAGTTTAATTATTTCAACAAAAGTATACTAAGTGGGAAAGATAGAGGAAAAAGTTACTCGCAATTCTACTTGATAAACTAAGTGGAAAAGATAGAGGAAAAATATACTAACAAGTTCCCAGGAACAAGAGCACACCTAGCCAAACAAGCTTGGACATTTCTTCAGTCTCTTGATTGAAATGTTTAAAACTATGATTCTATGTTTCTCTGTAATATATTAACATTTATACCAGATAAGAAAGGCAGCCAAATACTTTGTCAACAGAGCTAGGGCCTCAACACTAATTGTTCCATACATTTAAGGTAAATGTAGGTGGAGAACCTAATTGAGCAAGAATTATTATGAAAGAATTTGCTACACGTTTTTCTCATGGAAATTGAGAGGCGCAGCAATAATTCACTTCTAAATTTTGTGAATTAAATAAAGTTGTAATTGTATAAGGAAAGGAATGGCAATAGTTCACTTCCAAAATTTGTGAATTAAATAAAGTCGTATTTGTCTGAAGAGTGGTAGTAGGGGTCTCAAATATTAAATTTTTTTAAAAATATGATGACAAATTAGAAATTTGACTGAAAGAAATAAAAGGCAACAAGCATTAGGGATGGGAAAATAAAATGAAAAACCGAAGAATTGCCAAATCGGCCCATTTGAATGGAAAAATGAGAATAACCAAATCGAATTTTGAAAGCGTTTAGGTCAACCGAATCTCATTTGCAAAAGCAATTTTGATTCTAGACATCAGCTTCTTAAAATGTGGTTAATGAAATTGGTCTACATATATGTCTTGGAGGTTAATATTTGTAAATTTCATAAAGAAGTTGAGCACTATTAAATCATTTTATTCTTATATATTAGATAATATTGTACTTGATTTTTCTTTCCATTAATTTTTTAAATTTGTATATTATCCTTTGGTTTTATGCTTTGATTATGATAAGTTTCTTATTACTGACTAAAGAATTACTTTTATATAATTTAGATGAGAAGCATACATAAATACTTTTCTTACTTGTGTTGCAAAGAATTTTGATTTGTAATGTTTTAACTTGTAAAAAGGTGGATATTTTAAATTGTAATTTTGATTACTTGTTTTGTATAGGAATTAAAATTGTATAAGTAGTTTACTTTTTTAATTTGAACAAGTATTTATCTTGTACCATATTTTTATATCTATTTAAGTTTAAATATTCCAACAAAAATATATTAAGTGGGAAAGATAGAGGAAAAATATGCTAACAAGTTCCCAGGAACAAGAGCAAACAAGCTTGGACATTTCTTCAGTTTCTTGATTGAAATGTTTAAAAATATGATGCTATGTTTCTCTGTAATATATTAATATTTCTACTAGATGAAGATGGCAGCCAAATACTCATTGTCAACAGAGATGGGGCATCAACACAGACAAATGTACGATTGAGATTGTAATTGATAAAGACTTAATATAAAAAAAACTGCTACATGTTTCGCTCGCGCAAATTGAGAGGCATGGCAATAATTCACTTCCAAATTTTGTGAATTAAATAAAGTCGTATTTTGTTCTAATGTGTGCTAGCTGGCACTCCTTAGTATGGTCTCAAATAATAATTCTTTTAAAAAAATAATGGAAATTAAATAAAAAATTTGACTAAAAGAAATTGAGGGAGATAAGATTAATTGTCTATCGTGCATATAGTAAAGTATATATTAACTGCACTTTTTAGAAAATTGAAGAAATATCCTTAAAGAAATTGCTTTCATGCGGTCTTTTTCATCTGTAACTTCATGTTTAGAGCTATTTGGATATTATCAAAATTCTGTGGATTATTGATGGAAAGTAGAAAAAAAAAATTGACGTGATGGATTTTCCTTAATTATACAAATAATTATAAACAACTACCCTTAAGATATATATTGTGGCAATGTAGACACTAAAGACTTTATCAATTATTTTTCGCCTTCATAATGTCAAGCTGTTTGTAGTGAAATTCTCATTTATAGCGCTTATGAGTTGTTTCATTCTGGTTGTTGTGAGTTGCATCGGTTTAGGAATGTTGAACATCTTAATGAATGTACTGGTCATCTTCTACATTTATATGTGCATCGCACAATGTATTTTATTATTGTAATTGGAAGTGAAAGAATCAAACGATACGTTTTATATGAAGTGGAGTCGGTGGTCCAATCTACCATGTGGCCGAAATAACAGAAAAATTTATGGATTGGGGCAGCTTGGTATTAGGAAGGCCGTCGCTCATTTTTCAAATTAAATGTGATTCGCACATTAAACCTTATACAAACTGTTTCATGGAGCTTAGCAATTTTAAAAGGTGGAAAATATTTATTTAAAAATGCTCTAGACAAATCTCTCCAAATGGTGAGAGAATTAAGAGAGAAAGAGTGTAACTATATCTTCGCTTGGCCCCTCGAAGAAAGTGGAAATAGATGGAGTCTAATTATGTCATTACTTACGCTGTTTAACTTTAATGTGTCGTAGATCTCTGAGAAATTAGCCAAATGCCCGTTCAGATCCTCTATTTCACTACCTCCAAATTACTCCTGTTTGATTATCTGGATCAAGGCTGGCTTGATCTCAAAGTTAGTTGCATTGATAGCCGGCCTTTCTATACTTGTTTGCACGCCCATAGTGTTAAGCAAGGCAAAATCCCTCAATGCTCGCCTTTGTTGCTGATTCTGAGGCAATTGGGGAATTCCAAGCGTTTTAGGTGGTTCAACCATTTTAGTAGGGATCGTTTCCTCCAAATTGTCCCCCATGCTTTCCTCCACTACTCTTGCGCTCGTCTTTGTTGTCAAAGTCTCCTTGTAGTCCTCTCAATCTCATGATCGAAAAGAACCACAGGACAAAGAGATTTGCATGCAACTACTAGACCATTATCAACTATAGAAAAATTAAAAACTAGAAACAAAAATGAAAATAAAATAAAAATGAAAATAACGTCTAAATTAATAGAGTTTATTTAGTCTTAATATTCAAGACACCGTTTTCCGGCAACGGCGTCAAAAACTTGATAAGGTGTTAGGTTAAAAATATATCAATTAAAATCAATTAAAATCACCCAATAATCAAGTTTTATAAACTAATTACCCTAGTGTTTGCAAGAGCACAGATCGTGTAGCAGTACAAGGTAACAGGATTGAACCCACGGAGAACAGTCTTAAAGTACTAAGACTATTGAATTTACTCTATTATTTTGACAATCAAATAGGCATAAGTTGAACTAAACTAAAGAAAGGATACAAATTAGAACACAGAATAGCGAAACTTGAGAGAAATAGTATGCAAAGTATCTAGAATATAGATTCCACTAATGATTTTAGGATAACGCTGAATAACTCAATTCATGCCTTAGTCTTGTCTTGTTTAAGGCCCAATCCTAAAAGTACTTAACTTTCACTCTAGTGATAAATTAATGATTACCTCATTACTAGTTCTATCCTACTCTCGTGGTAAAAATGCTAGTATTGTTTCATTAGCCCTATGGATTGCGCAATTGATCCACCGAGGAGTATCATTACTCTCGTGTGACATGCAACCTAGACTTCATCTATTTCAATTCCACCATTATTATCAACTCTCGTTGCTATAATAATGATTTAGAATTTACAATTGATGGCCAGTCAATCATAAATCATGACATACAAAACAGTGAATAAACAAGAACAAGTCAAAGCATGAATTATTAGGCAATTAACACATATTCCCTTAATCATTAGTTTCTTCTAAAACCTAGACAAATATATTAGTTACCCATGGCAAGGCAAACAATAAAAATTGAATCTTTGAACAGAAATTCCATAACAAAAACAAGAACAATAGGAAAAGAGGAGTAAAAGAAGGCTTATTCTTATTGATAGCAAATAATCTTCGAAAAGACTTTAGCTTTTCCTTTGTCTTGAGTTATTACAAGAGTCTCTCAAAAACCTACGCTATTCTATACTCTCTACTCGACTCTGCATAAGAAAATCCTAAATATGCTACTTTAGAGAGTATTCTTTCTATCCAAGACAATAGAAAA